>JABCKD010000074.1:0-131928 GCA_013186415.1 Fusarium sp. NRRL 66088
AGTCAACGCATGCAGCATTTCAGAGATATCTCCATTAGACGAACATAAGAGATATAATCAAGGCGCTGTAAATGCCCCGACCCGACCCGCCCACATGAATTCACGTTCAAG
Source organism: Fusarium sp. NRRL 66088 (assembly GCA_013186415.1). Taxonomy (NCBI): domain Eukaryota; kingdom Fungi; phylum Ascomycota; class Sordariomycetes; order Hypocreales; family Nectriaceae; genus Fusarium; species Fusarium sp. NRRL 66088. Next base: position 112 of record JABCKD010000074.1, read on the forward strand.
TTAGACTTCATGTTCGCTCTCTGACTAGACAAGACGACGCCAAGTGCTCAGACGTCGGGACTTTTTGCCATACAAGTCGGGCTGTAGACAGGGAAATTTGTCCCGCTCATGACGAACCCCAACTTCCCTGAATCGTTAGTCGCTTCGAGACGCGGGGAAGAAGACCGTCTAGACCATCTCCAACTTTTGATGAGGAAAAAGATGCCGAAGGTGGTGTGGACCGAGCAGGGATTTCGGGTCGAATTTCTAACTTAATCAACACCAGGGACCGGGATGGCTTCAGACTGGATGGTCCGTGTTTGAAGAGTCTGGGGGGTTCATTGTCATGGATCTAGACTTGCTTTTGCATCTGCATTGTGCATTTGTTTCTCCACAGTCTGAGAGAATGCCGATATCAGAACGGCACTCGATATGGATTTAGTTGCGTCGTCGAGACTCGACAGGGTAAAAGCTCCGAGGTGGTAAAGGCGACATGTCAACTCCGTGGGGGACTCGCGATGCGCAAATCCGTCTAGAATGGAATGAGATCCCGACCTCCGAGTTCAAATTTTCATGTATATATGGCACTGGTAATTGCTCAGTCTAGCCTTGAATCAACAACCTTCTCCAAGTTCAAGATAGCAAAGGCAATATGTATGCCGTCGTCATTTCCGTTTCCTTCTTCTCATTTCTTGTCTACTACTTTGTTCTTAGCCCGGTATGGCTCTATCTCCGAGACCCCAAGGGTTTCCGCAAGTACCCTGCCATGAATGCCTTGGCTGGTATCACCGACCTGGGCTTCATGTATGAAGCAACAAAAGGCTTCAGGACAAAGCGTCTTACGGAGCTGCATAAGAAGTACCCCGTGGTTCGGATAGGACCTAACTCGTTGTCTTTCTCTGGCGTTCAAGCGATCAAGGTGAGAGAGACCATTGTCTATACAGCCATTCTAGTTGCTGACCATAGAGCAGGACATCTACGGCCATGGAACAGCCTGCACCAAAGACCACTTCTACGTCGTAACCGGTGGATCCCACACCCACCTCGCCGACGTCGTCAACAAAGCCGACCACGCCCGCAAGCGCCGAGTCCTCTCCTCAGCCTACGCTATCAAGAACCTCGAAGATTGGGAATACAAGGTCGCCGACAAGACGGAGCGCTTCATCAAGGCCTGCGACGCCGCCTGCACTCTTCCTCCCAAGACGTCTAGAGATCCCTGGCCGGGCGAGCTTACGTTTGACTATCGCAAGTGGACCAACTTCTTTACCGTTGAAGCTATTGCGGATATTGGTCTTTCGGAAAAGCTGGGCTTTTTGGATAATGGGTCTGCTGATTGTACGGCTGAGACGATGGATGGCACGTTGTATACTGCCAACTTCATTGAAAGTCTTCACAACACGGCCATTGCACAATCTCGTCTTGTCTGGGGTTACTCGTGGTACAAGACCAACGAGTACCTTGCACGTCTCTTGTTCAAGGACTTTCGTCGCATGCTCCGTCTTGGAGATCAGTTTGACCATATCGTTTATCATCGTGCGACGAAGCGACTTGCTCGGTACCGTGCTGGTGAGAAGCTGGATGACTTCTTCCAAGCTTTAATGGAGGATAAAAATGGCCATCAGAACAACCAGGAGTGGGGCGAGATTGTTGCTGAGGTATCTATTATGATGAACGCTGGCTCCGACACGACAGCTATCGCCATGAACAACGCCATGTACCATCTCCTGAAGCATCCAGATGCCCTCAAGAAGCTGCAAGAAGAAGTCGACTCTGCTCTTGATGAGGACGAAGACATAGCGCCGTTTGCCAAGGTAAAGCATCTTCCTTACCTCCGCGCCGTCATCGACGAGACACTCCGAATCACGCCCTCGGTCACATTCAACCTCCCTCGCCGCACACCCCAAGGCGGTTGCGCCATCGGGGACCAATTCATCCCAGGCGAAACATCAGTTAGTATCTCAGCATGGATGGCCCACCGCGATGAAGAAGTCTTCCCTGAGCCTGAAATGTTTAGACCCGAACGGTGGCTCGGCGAGGGTGCTCAAGAGCTTCAGCGTGGGTTCATTGCGTTTAGCACAGGAGCGAGAGGATGTATCGGAAGGAATATTTCGTATCTTGAGCAGACTGTTTTGCTTGCTTCTGTTGTTCATAGATATGGCATGGCGTTGCCTAGTAAGGAGTGGACGCCAGAGCTTGATGAGGGGACGAATTTGTTGGTCAGGGAGATGCCGGTCAAGGTTTGGAGACGAAGGGTTTAGACAATTTTTAACAAAAGCATTGCACGAGGGAGAAGAGACTTCTTTCATGTTTTCTGTATAGGTATTGATGGCATGTTTACATTGCTAGTTCTTCAATAGAGTCGGGATAGAACCTGTGGTGGGTCAAGGGTTCAGGTGAACAGCGTGAAAAGCCTGGATCAAGACATCAATAACATGACTCAGTTACTTACGGTGTCTTACGGTATTGGGTTTTGATGCCGTCATGTATTGATAGCCGTGTTTTTTTGTTGTTGTGGCTGATAGCTTTTAACATCATTGCCGCCTATAATAATGACTCATTTATCATGCTGTGTATCGTTTCATCCAAAAGTACATCTTAATTCTTCGCATATAGACAAGTCTTCCGGCATCTCTCACCTTAAGCCTCAGCTAAATGCCGCAGCGCAGCCAAAGTACTCCAACCATGCAAAGACTCAGCCCTCTTCAAAAACCTCATCAACTCATCCTTCTCCCACCTCTCCTCAAACCTATCCCCCGCAAGCGCAATACCTAAACTAGCAAGCACGAAATGCGGCGCACACTCCGGGTTCCCCTCAGCAAGCCCAATACACGTTTTCACCTCCTCCTTTATCTCCCTATCTTGCTGTTTGAGGAAGCGTGCTCGGGATGGACCGACGCGGGGCGTGTGGGGGTCGAAGGAGAGGAGGAGGATGCGGAGGAGGTGGTAGTTTAGGAGGCCGGTTGCTGCCGCGTCGGAGAGGATCCAGATGTTGGGAGCGAGTTGTCCGTCGGTGGTTTCGTCGAGGTAGAGGGCGTTGAAGCTGGGTGGTTTCTTGGCGTACCACTCTTCTGCGTATCTTAGCAGCTCATTGTGCTTCTCCATGGCTTGGTCTGGGCTCATGGGTTCATCTCCGAAGCAGAATTTTAATGTGTCGACGAGATGAAGCAGTATCCGGTTGGTCCATGTTCCGTCGTCAGTTGGGTTGTCGAGACAGCGATCAAGATCGGGGAGGTAGAATGCCGGAAGAACAGGCCTCTGACAGGCAAATGCCATGTAAACTTCTTGACGAAACGCGACTAGGAGTGCGGCACGTCGGAGGCTTGTGAGTCTGTCGGGTTCCCTGAGCACTCCTGGTGACCACAGGATGGAACTGTGCTCTGAAGCTGAAGCGCTGGCAAAGAGATGACCGCCAAGGAGGTGCGATTGCGAGTCGGCCCCGGATAATGGCCCTACAGGAAACATCAGTGTCTGCCTCAAGCTGTCTAAGACTCGGACTCACCGTCAATCTCTTCCAATGTCCTCAATAGAACAACAGCCGCAAACAAATCCTGGTTCTTTAACGCATCCGCAATCCCAAGCGTCGATATCAAACTATTCAAACACCTTTGATAGTACCTATTCGATATATAAGAGTCAAAGTCCGTCGTCCTACTTAGACATCTCGCGCTCAACGCCAAAGCGGCGTCTAGAAGGGGCGGACAAAACGCCGCTCTCCACGGAACGACGAGGGCAAAATGACGCTCTGGGTCGCAGAGATCGAAGCGGCGGGCTATTTTCTCGATGAAATAGCGCATTAGTTTTGCTTCTGTTGGGTCTTTTAGGGGCCAGACCGAGATGTCGTGGTAGACTGGTGTTTCTGTCAAGGCATGGTGGGCTTCTGGGCAGGGTTCTCTGGTTTCTTGGACGGGTAGTGGACTGAAGCTATCGATGGGAGGGAGTGGTAATGCGTCGCCTAATGAGTGGACGCCCGAGCCTGATACAGGGCTGTCATGTTGCTGTGAGGAGGGTCGTTCCAGTAGCCTGGTATTCGATAGATCAGTCGGCCAACCCGTTTCTGAGGTGGAATCGTGATAACTCGAGATGTAAGGCCCGGCATCGAGCGTGAAAGAGTTGAGTTGCTGGTTCTGTGTGCTGTGATGACCAATTTCGCGAGACGGAGTGACTTGCTCAGAGTCATCCTGCGAACTCTCGCCTCCCTCATCGGGTGCATCATCAGTCTGGTATATGGACTGTAGGTTCTTTCCTTCATCTACAAACTCGAGCTCACCATCCAGTGAGCACCAGGTCTGGTCTTGGGAGAACTTGTACTCGTTTGAAGTAGCATTAGCTGCCGTCGAGAGACTGAAGAGTGTCAGCGGAGTAGCCAGTAAGGGTGAACTGGGCAGATGTGATACCGGATCTTGGGCGGTTGGTGCTTGAAGCGGATCCATTCACTGAGACACTCGACTCCATTTCTTGCGCAGCGATTGCATGGCCGTGTGTTATCGCCTAGAAGATGTGAGCGTATTCCAATGAGTAGACGGTGAGCAACTCACATTTCACGTGTCTTACAGTATAGATGGCGATGTCAATCAGCAGATTCTCAACTGCGGGTGCAGACTCCAATACCTTAGGCGACAATTCTAGTACTGGTCAGCAGAAGCCTTGTGATGAAGGGAAAGTGGCGTTACCGTGCAGCTCTTCTGTGAACGTCTCGTCTTGGAAACCTTTTGAGACCCTGAGGACGACATTATGTAGCAGCAGGAGGGGGTGGAAAAGAGTGAAGCGGCCTCTTGACGAGAGTCGCATGGGAAGGAAGAGCATTGGACCCAATTTAACTTTATCTGGGGCAAGAGAAACGACGATGCGGGGTAAATTAGCGTACGGAGAAGCATCCGAGTCAGTTGATGCTTGTTGGAGAAACTTGGGGGTTTGGGTTCTTGGCGATATGGGTCTGGACTGGGGGGGCGCAGCCTTTGCATTATCTAGTTAGATGATCATAGCATGTTATAGTTCCCCTCGAGATGCCTTGACAGGAGGGACTGTGACAACCTCTGTCTTGTCCATGTCCCCTCCTCTGTAGCTGTACGTAAACGTCCACCCGCTACCGGCAGCACCATGCTCACCATGCTTGTCCACCACCACAATTCCACTCGAAATATCTGGATACTTGAGCAGCATCCGAAGAACTACATCCTCCGCAGCCTCTTTCGGCGACATGCCTCGCCGCAGGTTCTCAACGGCTTGGTAGCAAGGGAGGAATCGCATCATGACGTCTCCATCTCCTGTGGCACCGCATCCTCCAACGTCGCCGTCGACGTAGGAGCCACTACCCACGATGGGTCCGTCACCGACGCGACCGGGGATCTTGTGAGATGCACCATTAGTGGTTGTTCCTGCTGCCATTGAACCATCCGAGTGAATGACAATTAGAGATAGCGTGTCATGAGAGGCTTGCTTGGAGTGTTGACCCAAAATGACTCCCGATTGAGGTTCGTACGGGCCGCAAGAGTCTGATGGATCAGGGCTCACGTTGGTTCGATAATTCGGTTGACAATTATCCTCCTTCCAAGCACGACACTTCTCGGCAGATGCAGCAGTCGTGAGATTCTCGGCCTTGAAGCCATTCTGAAGTGCAAACTCGGTCGCCTGATCCCCCGCAAGCATAGAATGCGTTGTATGCTCAAGAACATGCCTCGCAACAGAAATAGCATCGCGAACCCTCCGAAGAGCAGCGACAGCTCCCGAGTTCATGGTAGTACCGTCCATGATGATTGCGTCGAGTGTTGTCTCACAGTTTTCGTCGGGTGAACCTCCGTACCCTACACTTCCGTCGCATTGGTTGCGTTCGCAGGTCAGGCAGCCCATCTCGACGGCGTCAAGACTTGATGCCGCATCGCGGAAAAGAGCGAGGAAGGCGGCATCTGTTGCAGCGGTAAAGTCTCCTCCCCAGGTGTTGATGACGAAAGGAAGGCCTGGTGATACCGCGAAGGCTGATGTGATGGAGAAGATGAGGGCTATTGAGATTAACAGAGCAACCATGGTGAATGGCCTCGGTGACTTGGTTTATCAGCTCGACATGTGAATCTAAAGACAGTGGACAGGACCCTGCGCAAGGAATCGAAATGCAATGTCCGGATGATGATGCCGTAACAATGTCAGATCTGATCAGATGCAAAGACAGGGATGAGCTACGCGTGATTGCGGCGCGCGAAATGCGGCGTTGGTTCGTATTTAAACCCCTCAAGGCCACGTCTTACTTGGTTACCCTTTTTTCCTCCATCAAAATAAACAACAATCTCGATCGAACGACGAGGTTGAGGACACTTTCGAAGACACTTGTTTAAGATATAAAAGCTAGATCTCATATTAACTCGTAGAAAATAATTATCGCACCGCGCCCATTACATGCTATAAAATGGCCGCTGCTGCAATTGACGCGTCCAGCTTTGACACCATCGCAAGATGCTTGACTGTCGCTCTTGATGTTTATCGCGCTGTTCGAGATATTCATCATGGAGATCAGGATCAGGATCAGGATCAGGATCAGGATCAGGCCTCGATTGCTACCTCTGACTTTGCTGGGCTGTCTGATGCGTTGTCAGAATCGGTCCAGCACATCAAGGGCGTTGTCCAAGAGACCGGCCGCCACGGGCACGGCCAGCCTCTCTTCTTGATCAGGTTCGCTTGTGTCAAGATATCCGAGGACCTCATTGTTCATGTTGATCGCGTGTTCAAGTCGCCCGCCGTCAAAGACGAGCTGGTCGATAGCGCCGACTTTTGTGACCTGTGGTCGCTTGACGATCTTCACGCGCTTGGCCTGCGACTGCACCAAGTCGTGCATCGCTTCAAGGAAATGGTAGAGGACTCTGGGTGAGTGCTATCATGACTCATAGGCGCCAAGCTAACATGTTTCTCTTAAGCCTCGATGATGCTCAAGGCGCGTTGCAGCACCCTTCGCTGGGGGATTTGGCTACTACCAACGAGATTGACGAGACCGACACTCTCTCCCAACAGCTGCTGGACATGTCGGCGCCGGCTTCTCCCACCTCAGCTCCGCGCCTAGCTCCGGCCGGAATCATCAACGACTTCATCCTCGAAAGTCTATCGTACTCGAGCATGCGCGACCGTCAAGATGAAGTCACCGAAGCCCACTCACGAACTCTTGAATGGATCTTTGACGATTCACCGCTCACTCAACCTTTGCGCAATGCGTTTCGCCAGTCTTTTACCACATGGCTCAAGACGAATGAGCTGGGGCCTACCTATTGGATCACCGGGAAACCTGGCTCGGGCAAGTCAACCCTGATGAGGTTCCTCTCGCAGGACCTTACGGCGATCAAGTACCTGCGTCTCTGGGCAGCTGACAAGCCTGTTCAAACCGCGGGATTCTTCTTCTGGACCAGTGGTTCCCGACAGCAACGATCCCAAACGGGATTGCTCCGTTCGCTTCTCCACCAGCTGCTCTCCTCGAGTTCGGAGCTCATCGCCAAGACCTTTCCTGATCTTTGGGCAAAGGTGAGACAGATGACGACAAAGGAGCGGATCAGTCTCGAGCTGGAGTGGACCATCAGCGACCTAAGAGCCGCCCTCGACAGGTTTCTCGACGCGGCGCTGCAAGAGGCCAACATTTGTCTGTTCATCGATGGTCTTGACGAGTTTGACGGCAACCATGAGGAGATTATCGACTTCTTTAAAGGTTTGACGACGAGGGGCAATTCTCTCAAGATGTGTCTCTCGTCCCGTCCTTGGGCCGTGTTCGACGAGGCTTTTGGCGATTCTGTCCCCAACACCAAACTACAGGATCTCAGCTACCAAGACATGTGCCGTTACGTCAAAGATGCTCTTAGGTCCAATACGCCTCTGCGGCGACTAATGAGGAAGCATGAGGAGGTGAGTCAGGAATTGATCTTGGCTACCGTTGAGAGGGCTGATGGTGTGTTTCTCTGGGTGAGACTTGCGGTTGAGAGGATGCTATCGGCATTCGCACGTCGTGAGGAGCTTGAGATGCTACAAGAGAGACTGCAGAGTCTCCCATCGGATCTGGATGCGCTCTTTGAGAAGCTGCTGTTCCAGGATCAATCCGAGTCCGAAGTTCTTGACACGGCAGCGCTATTTCAGCTCATCCACGCACGAGAAGTCGTCGCCGACTTTATCAAGGACGAGTCTTCAACTTCCCCCACCATCTGGGAACTGGCATTTGCCCTCCACAAAGAGGACGATGTGACTGCGTTGGAGCGCGAGGTCTGCGAAGTGACCGATGAAGAGCTTCAAACACGGTGCGCTACCACGGCGCGACACATTAAGAATCGCTTCTCTGGGCTCTTGAACATTCATCAACGAAGAATTGGGAACCAGAGGGTGCATCGCGCAGACGTCGCAAAGCTCGTCACGAGCTGCCGAGTCATCTACATCCACCGAACGGTCCGAGACTGGCTGATGGAGGCCGGCGGGGCGGGAGAACGACTAAAGGCTCTCCAGTCGCAAGAGTTTGACGCTCATCTTCGTCTCTTGCGATCATACGTCCTCCGACTAAAGCATTCTCTTGATGAAATTGAACATCATCGTCGTTTGGATGAGTGGTATCCCGACATTGCCCTCGCCATGAGCCATGCCCGGTACATCGTCAACGACTCGGAAAATCTTCAACGGCGGCTTCTCAATGAGATGAATAAGACCCTATCTTGGCTGTGGTTGGAGAAACCTTCGGATCCCCATGACCATTGGGCGAAGAGCACGTTTGGCGCGTACGAGATCCGAATGAAGGCTCCTCCGATTCGACGACCATTTTTGTGTCTCGCTACCAAGTTTGGGCTCGCAGAGTATGTCTCCCAGGAGGTTGAACATGCTCAAGCCTCTGACAGTGACGGGGAGGAGCACAATGACGACTCGACTCCGTTACTGTCGTACGCGACCGAGTTTCTGTGCTCTCGCAACAAGACCATCTTCCCGACATCGTCCCCCAAGCTCGTCCGCTTCCTCATCACCCATCAGTCAGCCATCAATCCAGGTCCCGATCATAAATACAGGCATTTTGTTACTGGGCAGCCCATAACCCCCTGGTTGGCAGTCCTTCGGCATCTCCGTGACGCGAAACGAAGAGGCTGGATCGAGCACTACGACATTGACCCGGAAGGAACTCAAAGATGGGCTGAGATTGTGACCATGTTTATAGAGCATGCAGATGTCAACGCCGTGATCAAGAGAGATGCATGGGATCCAGAGGTTACAGCTCTTGGGGTGATGAAGTTGCTGGAGGATACTTACGGGGCAGCAGAGATGCACAGATTGAGGGTGCTCGTGGAGTCACGGATTGAACAAGGTCAGTAGATTGAAAGGCATTGTAAATAGAGTCAAGTGTAACATATTGCGTGTATCTAGAAATAACGAGCTGTTTGGGACGGCGACGGACGAGTTCAGCTGTGGGCCGTCATGAGGCCTTATACCGACGTTGCGGGGCCTCACTAGTGATCTCGCGACGGGACTAGACTTCTTTTCTTCTCCAGCCAAGCCCATGGATAATGCAATATCACACGCATTAGAGCATGCTTGGCCAATGGCGTATAATTCATGCTCCAGCCTGACGGCCCCTGAAACACAAGTCAACAAATTGTGTCCAAGAACATGAAGTTCTTGACAACCTAAGCTGTGATATTCCTATGCTTTCTCTCCCCAGCTCCCGATACCTAACTCAGTAGGCGAGTTTGCCGAAACCTAGATCAAATTGCCTCCTAGGCATTACCATTAGACCTACCAGTATATTTAACAAGGCATGCTACGGGAGTGAACTTGCTTGTGCCGATTAATTCTGTGTAAACGCTTCTGTCGGATGTCGACGGAATACGAGCACTTATGGCCGATTCTTTCACATAACTGACAGGATGGACAGTTGTCATTGCACTGCAAGTTCGGTTAGTTAGGATGTTTAACTAGAATGCAAGACTCACAGTGACTTTAAGAAGTCGACACTCATTACAAATTCGTCGTGACTTGCTGGACTTTGTCTTTTTGGTATAAGGCTTATCATCATCGTTATTGTCGTAAAATAAGCTTTTCAATACTAAGGCTCGGAACAGCCCCACAAGTGATCGGCATTGAATCGGAGGATACGGATACTTGGACCCGCCCACTTGCCGATGCCACACGCCACGCGTCTCTCCTATTCTCTTTCATCCACCAAGTCTAACTCTGCCCTGTTACCTGTTATCACTTCAAATTCCATCTCTATCGCATCATATCCATTCGCTCGGGATAGCCCCACGCTAGAGCTAGATGCCTACCCGTCCACACGTGAGGACCGGCTGCCGGACCTGCAAGTTCGTTCACCTTTGCCCTACAATGCAATGCCAAGAGGAGTAGTATTGACGCGAATAGAGCTCGCAAAGTCAAATGCGATGAAGGAAAACCATCATGTCGACGATGCACCTCTACTGGACGTGTATGCGACGGCTATGAGTCCGCGACAACTCTGACATGGTATCGGCCTAATCAACTATCGGCGCGGGACCAAAGAGAAGGCAGAGCCTTTCAGTTCTTCACCAAGATGGCCGGTCCTGTCATGTCAGGTTCAACAGACTCATATTTCTGGACGCATCTAGTTATGCAGTTCAGCCATTTTGAACCCACGGTGCGCCATGCCGTCTTGGCCATCAGTTCGCTCTATGAAGAGTTTGCCCGTGGCTCAAGGATTACTCGTCAGATATGTGGTAGCACGTTTGCTATTAGGCATTATAACGCTGCTATACAACAGATCAAGGCGTCCGGCGATGAGCAGTTGATTCTGTTGCTTTGCATACTCTTCATCTGCATCGAGTATCTGCAAGGAGACATCTACGCCGCTCTTGAGCACTGTCGACACGGCATTGTCATTCTCAACAACTCGAGTTGTCCTGAATGGGCACATCAATACCTTGTACCCATATTCCGCCGGTTAAGCATTATACCGTTCTTCCTTGGCGGTGTTAAATCCATGCGCCTCCCTAGTCTCATCGGGTTTGATCCAGCAATGCCGGCAGAGTTTACTAACATTGCTGAAGCGCAATCGTTTATTGATAACCTAATGCTCCGATCTATGGAATGTGTCCTCGACGGACTAGACGACCAGAAATCTACTCTTGCCACACTGCTGGATCAGTGGGAGACGAGAGCTAAGAACCTCGTGCTGACTATCCCAGCCCCCTCCATCACAGACAGATATGCTTTATATGGCATGCGCCTCAAGCATAAAGTCACAAGTATATACCTCCAAAAACCACACGATGCACCGGAAATGTGGTATGATCAACACCTCGGCACCTTCCGAGATGTCGTGGACATGGCAAAAAAGGCATCACAGACATGGGAAACCGTAAGACAAGAGCAAGTCCCTGACTCGAGCTTTGCCTTTGAGATGGGTTTCCTGCCTCTCATGTTCTTCGTTGTCATCAAGTGCCGGAGTCTTTTGACCCGCATCGAAGCCTTGGAATGCTTAGCACAGCTTGGTCCAGCCAAGGAAGGCTTGTTTGACGTTGGCACTCTATATCGAGTTGGCAGACGTCTTATCGAGCTCGAACATGGCATTTCATTAGATGATGGCACTATAGGCTACGACGACAGCAACCTGGGAGACGATTTGTTGCCGCCGGAAGAAGCACGATTCTTTGCCGTCCCAGTCAAGCACGAGCTGGAAGTCATCTCTGGTCAGGACGGCAGCACTCACTACGAGAGACAGATTCACTTTTTGCAACGAGGTGCGCAGGGACAGGTGATTTCGAGAGAAGAGTACATTTCAGATAATAAGCCCAAGGGATGCAACATATACATCCCTCCAATGCGAAGCGCACAACGTATGTAGTATAATGACATGTTGGATGATCTAGAGTTCGAGTCAGGAGGTACAATTCGCCCAATCACATGTCCCATGTAGGACGAATAACTTTGATTCGGCCCTGCTTTGTCTCAAGTTGACTGAAACCTCGGGGTCGGTTCGTTTTGGGCTCCACTTCTCCGGTAGTTATCCCCAAACTCTATAACTAGGCCGATAGGAACATCGTCAATGCTTGTGGGGCAGTCCCGAGGGCGGACGTAATCCTCGGGCTATGTCAATATGACAACTATATCACCAGTGGCATACTTAAAGGGCATTAGATACGGCGATGAGGGCGGCTTTTTGATCAAAGGGCATTTGCTCTCGCTCAAGTCACGTTTCTTCAGCAACTGGTTCCGACTTGATTAACTCGACCACTCTTCTCATGCGATCGACTTATCTTGCCGGCGCTGCACTCTCTGCAGCAGCCGTTCACGCTGCCTCTTTGAGCGATATATGCTCCAAGACCTATGCCAAGTCGGCTCTTCCCGAGGATGGCTTCATCTCCGGTATCACGATCGACCCTGACTCTGTTCAAACGGCCCTTGTCTCCAACGCCAGCTTCCAGTCGGAATGGTATCCTACCGCCAGCGTCGACTATTGCAACCTGACTTTCGCCTATTCCCACGACGGTATTAGCGATGATATCGTTCACGTGTCTTATTTGCTGCCTGCTCCTAGCAAATTTCAGAACCGCTATGTCTCTACTGGCGGAGGTGGACTTGCCATCAACTCTGGAAGTCAGTATGCCGGTTCTGGACTCATAGTTGGTGCTGTTTCTGGAATTACTGACGGTGGCTTCGGATCCTTTAACATCCAGTGGGACGAGGTTTTCCTCTTGGCCAACGGCACCATCAACTGGCAATCTGTTTACATGTTCGGCTACCAGGCCCATCACGAACTTGCCCTGCTCGGTAAAGAATTGGCAAGGAACATCTACGACGTTTCTAAAAGCTCCAAGGTCTATTCTTACTATCAGGGATGTTCTGAAGGAGGCCGCGAAGGATGGAGTCAGGTGCAGCGTTTCGCCGATCAATTCGACGGTGCTGCCATCGGAGCTCCGGCCTTTCGATACGGTCAGCAGCAGGTCAACCACTTATTTGGCAATGTTGTTGAACAGACCTTGGACTACTTCCCTCCTTCATGCGAGCTGGATAAGATCCTCAACTTGACCATCACTGCTTGTGACGGTCTGGACGGAAGAGAAGATGGCGTTGTCTCGCGATCTGATCTGTGCAAGCTGCACTTCAATCTCGATTCCACGATCGGTACACCCTACTCCTGCGAGGCGTCCAGCTCAAATGGTGGTCCAATGCTGCGAGCCCGACAGTTCTCTCGACCTTCAACACCCGCTCAGAACGGAACCATTACAAAAGAGGCCGTGGCCGTGATCCAACAGTTCCTCAATGGCCTCCACGATTCTAAAGGTCGTCGCGTCTACCTCAACTATCAGCCGAGCTCGGGATTCTCAGACGCCGCCACCTCCTACGATGAAGAGACGGATAGCTGGGGCTTGAGCATCAGCGGCCTCGGTGGAGAATGGGTTGCCCGCTACCTCCAGCTGAAGGACACCAGCACTCTTGAAAGCCTTGACAACGTCACCTACGACACTCTCAAGGAGTGGATGATCTACGGCATGAACAAGTATGCGGATTCTCTCCAGACTACTCATCCTGACCTGAGCGACTTCCACTCCGCGGGATGCCCACAATGTCCTACCGAGCTGCATACAACCGTTCCAATCATTCCTCTGCCAATTTAGCCGCCGCATGCAACCCCTCAGCGGGCGGCAGGCCTCAATCGAGGGTTATCATGACGTTGAACCATGGCGCAGATTTAAAAGAGCCTCACGGTAAATCGGTCCGAGAGTGATATCTCACTTCCATAGAAGATACATTCATTTCTGTGCCAGCTCATCGCCAAAATGTCCGACGTTCAAGTTCATCCAAAATCCCTCCCCGATTGGAACAACATCGAAGTCATCCATCACAACACCCTCCCCCCTCGAAGCAACTTCTATCTCTACAACACCGAGCCCGATGCCTTGACCCGCGATGTCACCAAGGCAAAGGCTCTGTGCCTCTCTGGAACTTGGAAGTTCAACCTCTCCAAGTCTCCCTTCGAAGGCCCAGACAAGTTCCACGACCGTGACTTTGATGTTGATGTCTCCGGGTTCAGTGACATCCAAGTTCCTGGGATGTGGCAGCTTCAAGGCTATGGAAAGGGGCCTCACTATACTAATGTCGACTATCCGTTCCCGGTAGATCCGCCTAATGTGCCCTTCGCGGACAATGAATGTGGGCGGTACATCACCACATTCACGGTGGACGACAGCTTCAAAGACCACCAATTGCGCCTGCGATTCGAGGGTGCAGACTCTGCATTCTCCCTCTGGATCAACGGCACCTACGTCGGCTATTCCCAAGGATCCAGGAACCCGAGCGAGTTTGACGTGACGAAGCTGGTCGACCTTGAGAAGAAGAACGTCCTCGCGGTGGAAGTTTACCAGTGGTGCGATGGGAGCTATCTCGAGGACCAGGATCAGTGGTGGCTCAGCGGCATCTTTAGGGATGTCTACTTACATGCATTCCCCAAGACTCATCTCATTGACTTTCAGGTTTCTACTGAACTTGATGAAAAGTTTGAAGATGGTACTCTAAGAGTCGACGTCGAGTTGAGTGGCTCCTCGTCTGTCGAGCTCAAGCTACTGGATCATGAAGGCGAGGAGGTTCTGCGAGACACGAAGAGCATTTCGGGCAAGGACACATTCGAGTTGCCAGTCAAAGGACCGAAGAAATGGACTGCGGAGACCCCACATCTCTACAGACTCGTCCTAAACATAGGAAAAAACAGTAGCGTCGCCCATCGCATTGGCTTTCGCACCGCAGGACTGATCGACGGCGTCTTCTGCGTCAACGGTAAACCGATCAAGATCCGAGGCGCAAACCGACATGAACACCATCCCGACCACGGACGTGCCGTGCCATACGAGTTCATGAAGCAAGACCTCTTGATCATGAAGCAGCACAATCTCAACGCCATCAGAACCTGTCATCAGCCCAGCGACCCACGACTCTACGACCTCGCAGACGAACTCGGCTTCTGGGTTCTTGATGAAGCAGATCTAGAATGTCACGGCTTTGGATCCACAGGTGGCGACCCAGCATCTTTCGTTTCGGACAATCCAGCCTGGGAAGAACAGTATGTCGATCGGGCTAGACAGATGGTTGCCCGCGACAAGAACCACGCCTGCGTCTTCATGTGGTCTCTCGGGAATGAAGCCTTTTACGGTCGGAATCACAAGGCCATGTACAAGTGTATCAAGGAGATGGACTCGACGCGATTGGTGCACTATGAGCAGGACTACAAGGCTGAGACTGTTGATCTCTATAGCCGTATGTATTCCAGCGTTGATGAGATTATTGGCGATTTTGCGAAAGCGGAGAAGTGGACGAAGCCTCTTGTTCTTTGCGAGTTTATTCATGCGATGGGTAATGGACCGGGGAACATCAAGGAGTACGTCGAAGCCTTTTACAAGTATCCACGATTGATGGGAGGATGGGTTTGGGAGTGGGCGAACCACGTAGGTACCCTTTCTCTTACATGGCGACATCGCTAACAAGCGTAGGGACTGCGCACCAAGACAAAGGACGGAGAAGAGTACATGGCATACGGAGGCGACTTTGGCGACGAACCGAACGACTACAACTTCATCATGGATGGCGTCTTGTTCTCGAATCATACGCCCACACCTGGCCTAATTGAGTATGCCAAGGCGGTTGAGCCTGTTCAGACGCTTTCTCTCAACGGCAACAAGGTGACAGTCGTTAATCGCTACGACTTTATCGGGTTGGAGCATCTCAAGGGTATCTGGAAGATTGTCACTGATGGCAAAACTGTTCCTGGCAAGGAGATCGAGATACCTACCGGTATGTGACCAACTCGAGCATATGGAGCCGTCTAACAGTCAACAGGCATCAAGCCTCACACACAGGTGACCCTCACTCTCGACGGTTATGATGAGTCTCTTCTAAGTGACATCATTGGGGAAGCTTATGTTCATCTAAGCTTCGTCATAAAGGAGGGCACAAACTGGGCAGAGGCTGGTCACCAGGTCGCCTTTGGTCAACTCCAGATCTCCAAACCAGAATCCATTGGTATACTGCGATCCCTGGACTCTGGGACACCCACAGTCGAGCAAGTATCCCAATCTCTCCTTGTCGTTCGATCATCGACCGGTGATTTAACTTGGAACATCAATCTCGCCGCTGGCGCCCTCACGAGCTGGAAGCGCTCTGGCATTGAACTCCTCACGACTCCCATTACGATGGACTTTTACCGCGCCCTCACTGATAACGATCGAGGCGGCCACGGAAAAGAATGGGAAGAACGTCGCCTCCACCAAACGTCCCACCACGTACGACAAGTGAAATGGCACACAGACTCAAACACAGTCCAAGTCCAAGTCACCGGCCGCATCGCGCCGCCAGTCCTAGCCTGGGCCGTCGACGTCGTCACCACGTATGAGTTTCACGGCGATGCTCTCTGCATTCATGTACACGGTAAACCACACGGATTGCGGCTGCCTGAGACGTTTGCGCGGATCGGCGTTACGGTTGGGTTGGACGGTATATCTGATGCCAAGTGGTGGGGACGAGGACCCGGGGAGTCGTATGTGGATAAGAAGTTTTCGCAGGGCTTTGGGAATTGGAGTTCGAGCGTGGATGATCTGTGGGTGGACTACGAGTTTCCTCAAGATGGAGGTAATCGGACGGATGTACGCTGGGTAGAGTTTGTGGGAAGTAAAGGTCGGGTGTTGAGGGCGAGATTTGGGGATCTTGAAGGTGCAAGTTTCTCGGCGATGCCCTATACGACGAGGGATGTGGATGAAAGCACACATCCGTATGAACTGCGGAAGAAGAAGAGGGAGGATACGATTGTCAGGTTGGATTGGAAGCATCATGGGTTGGGAACTGCTTCGTGTGGGCCGGCCACTCTCCCAGAGTATCAGCTGCGGACTGACAAGGAGTTTGACTTTGAGATACTCTTAGACTGATAGAGATGAATTCCGACGATAGTTTGATTCGATGGAGAGATGGGATTGGAGCTGTAGTCTCAGGACTACAGCACATCTATCAACTAGAACACTCGCAAATACAAGCCCTTCACCTGACAAGGCTCACGTATACGCCCAAGCCGCATAATTATCTCCAGCCACCTGAATCTGCACCCCATAAACTTTCAAACACCCCTTCCCCTTGAACTCCCCCGTTGTAGCTTTGAGCACCGCCTCATCTGCCATTGGAACGTGGAGAGAAGTCGGACACGCCCACATGCCCCGATTTCCATCCTCTGGTAGCCATACAAGCACTTTGATGGGCATCTTGCAGTCTGAGATGATCTGTGATGCTTGGAAGCCGCCGACTTTGGAGCCTGGGGGTCGGAGGGCTGAGTGGGCGGATGGGTAGGAGATTGTGCCGTCGGGAGCGACGAAGATGAACTGGCCTCCTGGGACTGCAGCCTGCTCCTTTGTTAGCATCGAGGATACAACGATAGAGGTTTGAACTCACAGCGAGGGCCGTCATCCTTTCATCTACCTGTGTTGAAGTGCCGGCGGGACATTCGGTGGTGTTGTCTAGGCCGCAAAAGGTGCCAGGCATGGAGGCACCAATAACAAAGGCCTTGTCGCGAGCGTTGATGACTCGAGCGTGGATTTCTTCGATCGACGGGGCAAAGACGGACATGGTATAGTAGGCGTTGGCAACGACGAGCGTCCCGAGGAGGATGGTTGGGATGTGTGGCTTCATCGTGGAGGTCGGTTGGAGCTGTCGATGTCTGAGAGTTCGAGTTTACGATCGAAGATAACGGAGATAAGAAGATGTTGAAGTTATGTGACCAAGTCAATCAGCGTCGCTAAAGAAAGACAGCGGTGACGTTGCGTTGGACAGAGGGGGAAGACCGGTTGGGAAGTCGCGTCCCTTTTCTACCTGCCTCTATCAACACGGAGCAGCCCTAGGACTTCCAGCAGTTCTGAGAGACATCTTGGTGAGATAAAGACAAGCCTCAATCAACGGGGCCACAGAGTTTCTGCGGGGATGTGTCTAGTTCACGTCCCCATAGACCAGATCTCCCCCTCTTAGGTACTCAAGTAGACTTGCGGGTGTCCTTCTGACCATATATCTTTCCCACACGATCTCTTAACAAGAAGCGCCATAGAGGCCCAACTTTTCCAGCCCAGCCTGAAACGCAATCGCCTCGGTTGGTGGCCTCCTGAGCCTGAATATTACCCAAAGTGTCTATTCAACATGAATGATGATGAGCCTGAACAGACCCTGAATACTTGCCCACCCTACGATTCGTCATCGGTTACCGTGATACCCCAATCCTGATATGCGAGAGGGCTGTACATCTAAAGATGAGCTCAAAATACGCGGCTAGGTGACCCTGTGAATGCTCCAGCTCCACGGGTGACGTTCAAGGGCCCACGATCAGACAGGACAGCGTATGCGCAGGAGCACAAAAACGTCGCCTCGGCCCTCTCCGCATCTTCATGACCAAGCACGACGTACCACACTGACTTCGTCCCTCCATCTTTGCATCAATCGAGGTGCGAATAGCCACCTCGCTTTGCGATTGTCCAGGCGCGGCATCCCCCAGGCAGATGTAAAAAACGGTAACCAAGAAAATGTACTCGTATTATCATATCTATTGCTTCGATGCCTTCTTACCCTTTATCTTCCCAATCAAACCCGCCAATTTCGACTTGAACGCCGGCCCAGTGGTCTCATTCGCCCCGACAAACCTCCTGATAAGAATATTATACAACCCTCCAAATGCCAGCGCAATAGCCGTCGATGTAAAGATGATGACATTGTAGGGCATACTGAAATCGGGGGTAGGGAGATACAGTAGCAGACTTGTCGTGCGGATGTTCATCACCTTGGGTTCGAGAGTCGTGATGACGGCTGCTGCTACGTCGAAACCGCGGTTGGCGTCGGGGGGGTATTCGGTGTATCGGAGGATTGACTTTTCAAAGTCGTAGGTCAAGAAGACGGTGCAGTGAGGGGGAATGCGCATTAGGAGCTCGAGTTGAGTGCCACGTGCGCGATCCAGGGCTGGGCGGTAGTAGATCTCCTTGATGATGTCGGTCGAGTTCTCCGCGGGAGAATCTGCGATGCGGGCTGAGAGGGTGTGTAGGTAAATACGCATAAACCAGGGGAGTGACTCCATGTACACAAACTCGACGTCAGTGTCGCTGGGGTTGCTAAGGATAGCCTGGACACCACCATGTTCCTGGCCGTGCCCATTAAAACTGCGCTCAGCGTAGAGAAGAGGGGTTTCAGGCTTGTTCAGAAGCTTGTCCTTATCCTGCGACTCGGGCTTGACAAGCATAAGCTCGAACTCATCGTTAGGCTCAAGGTGATAACATCGCGATGTACCATCTGGGGCCTTGGTCTCTCGAGCGCCCTGCGAAGCATAGAGATCTCGAGTTTCGGGGATCTGAACGCAGATGGGAGGAACATCGGGATCGGTAAGAGGGCAAGTTCCCCTCATGGGTCGACCAAAGACTTGGGAGAGGCTCCAATCCTGACCGTCAAGGTTGTCGGCGGGGAAGCATGTAAACTCGGCATGGTATGGCTTCGAGGTATCGCAAATCAGCTGGTCGCCGGGAGGAGGTCTCGGGATGGGGTTATCTGAGCTTGGTTAGCCACGTTGGTCGAATCGGCGGGAGAAACATACTCTGAGGCCTCTTGGATCGGTTAACGTCGAGAACCATATCAACAGTCTCCTCCATCTCCAACACACAATCACCATCCGCCTTGCACTTTGGTCGCACATCAATGGCCATGCTCTGAAAAGACGCATCAAACAACTTGTGGCCATCCAATAGGCTAGCAATACCAGCTTTGCCCTTGCAAGGGAGCAGCTTCAAGAAAGGTGTCAGGTTCTCTGTGCAGACCACTTCATGCGGCAAAACACCATGAAGAAGTCTTGTGTTGGCGAGCGACGAGTTGGAGTGGTCTCCGTCGGGCTGGAATGACATAACCGGTCGGATCGTCCTTGTCGAATCGATGAAGTTGAGACTGGCGCAGAATAAACCTGACAAGGCATTCGTCAAGGTCAACCACTTCTCGTCCGCCTCCTCATCCGTCTCAGCATCCAACCACGCCCAAAGCTCAACACCAGTACCGCCCTCGCGCGTACCATCCCAAGGCCTCGCTCCCCAGCGTTGTGCATCCCATCGTCCTAGTGTGAACCGGAGGTGCAACTCCCTGGTTCCCGCATACTGTAGGATCTGACCCAGCGAGCGGGGAAAGAGTCGAAAGTTGTGCGCCTCAAAGTCAGCGATCGAGGTGTTGGCGCGGAAGTTGAAGCTTGCCAGAAGCTGGGATAGGGGCAGAGGTCGGAGGGTCAATTGCTCGTGGTAATCGGATGCGGCGGCGAGGGCGAGGCCATTGGTGACGACGAGGAGAAGATACGCCAGAAAGTGACGCATTTTTGGCGATATATACTGATTATAGGGCTGAAGATTGTGAGATCCAAATGGATTTCACATCTCACCCTGCCCTGTTTTAAAAAGATCGACTTGGAGTTGGTCTTCGTATCTTGAAGCTCCAGCTGTCCCATCTCCAAGTCGCGACGTGGACAATGACGGCTGATAAGGTAAGCGGTGAGATTTGGCAGAAACATTCGGCGCGCGCTTCCTCCACATGCCGTCGCATCTTTGGATCTTCAAGGCCCCGCCATCATCACAGCTACCAATCTTTACCACCAGACCTTTTTTTACTCCAGCGCAATACTACACCATGGCCGCCGAGCAGAGGAAGCTGCTGGAGCAGCTTATGGGCGCATCCTCGACGTCGCGCGCCGCCCAACTGTCCATGAACGATCCCAAAGTCTGCCGCTCGTACATCGCTGGCACATGTCCACACGACCTCTTTACGAACACAAAGCAGGACATTGGGCCGTGTCCCAAGGTTCACAGCGAAGGCCTCAAGACTGAATACGAGGGTCTATCGGAGAGGGAGCGACAGAAGTACGGTTTCGAGTATGATTATATGCGTGACCTGCAAAAGTACATTGATGAGTGCAACCGACGCATCGATGCTGCGCAGAGGAGGCTGGAGAAGACACCAGATGAGATTCGCCAGACCAACGTTTTGGTACGGGCCCTTTACTCTCATGTTGAAAATACATACTAACACCTTGCAGCTCAAGAGTATCTCGGACCTCACAGCAACCATAAACAACGGCCTCCTCGAAGTCGAAATCCTCGGCTCAATGTCCGAAGTATCCCGCGCCCAAGACGAACTCTTCCGCGTCCGCCAAGCCTCCCAATCCAAGCTCGACCGCGAAAAGGAGCTCAAGGCCCTCTCTGACACGTCAGGACCCTCGGGCCACCAGAAGCTTCAGGTCTGCGACGTGTGCGGCGCGTACCTCAGCAGGCTCGACAACGACCGTCGTCTCGCCGACCACTTTTACGGCAAGATGCATCTAGGTTATGCGCAGATGCGCAAGACGTATGATGCTTTTCCTAAGGAGATGAAGGGGAGGTCGAGGCCGCAAATGGGTGATGATGATGGACCGGGTATGGGAGGACCGAGGGGACCCAGGGGGTCGGGAGGTTACAGGAGTGGTCGCGGAGGTAGGGGCTACCGCGGCGGATGGTAATCTTTGTCCGCCTTGTACATTTTAACTAATTCCGGGTTGTTGGCGTTTGGGCGCTGTGTGAAGAAAATTGGACGGAACCACAGACTTTGTTGAAAATACCCTTCTAGACGAGGTAGAACTTTAGCTTGGAGACAACATGAGGATTCTTCAATCTGGCGTTGACTTGTACTTTCTATGCCGCTGCTACCCAGTGATAGTTCCAACTTTTTCTGCTGTGAAGCTTGCTTCGCATTTTCGCGGCCCGTCATTACTCCAGCGATTCAAACCATACTTCCAATACTATCATGACTTGTTATTGAGCTCATCAAACTCTTCCATCTCATCACCCCACTTTCCTCCAGGGCTCAATGGTTCCAAAGGCGGTGGTGGTGCTGCCGCTGCTTTTGCGAATGCAGGCTTATTGCTCGCTGGCACAGGGGCGGCGGCCTTCTTACCTTCACCTGGGAGAGCTGGGAAGTCCTCGGCGGCTGGAACAGATTGCTTCACAGGCGCGGGAGCCCTAGGCGCATCCTCATGACCACCCCGGCCACCTCTTCCTCCCCTACCGCCGCGACCACGGCCTCGTCCTCGTCCACCTCGATGTCGATCGTCCAAGAATCGGTCCACATCGTGTTCCTCACCATCCCTCGATGCGTAGCGACTGCCACCAAGACCAACATTCCTGGATCCTCGAATTCCACCGTTTGCGCCCCTGAATCCTCGTTTGGCTTCCTCCTCTTCCAGGGCCTCCTTTCCTTCATCCCAACCGCCCTCCTTCATACCCATAGCCTTGAGTTTTCTTTCCCTGTTCTTAGCGCGCTCATCCTCCATCTTGCGCCTGTCCTCCTCGCCTTGTCGTCGTCGCTCAGCTTCCACAGCCCGTCGCTTCCTAGCCTCTTCCATTCCACGGGCGTAAGATGCTGCATGATCCTTCTCGTCCTGTTCGGCTTTTTCAAACTTGCGCGCCTTCTCCGCAGATACCAACTTCATCCTCTCCATCTTCGCCGCTAACTCCGCCTCTGTCAACTTTTGCCGAGGGTTCGCACCCGACTGGAGTCGCGCGCTGGCATTGCCTGCTGTGTTCTGTGGTCCCTTCTCCCTCGGGGCAGTAGGAGCATTCGGAGGCGCATTTGAAGTCGGTGGGGGAGCCTGTCGTGCGGGTTTCGGAGCTGGAGCGGGAGCAGGCTTGTCGGCGTATCGCGATGAGGCGAGACCGGCGGGCTTTGCGGGGGGCGCTGAACTTGCGGGTGGCTGCGCCGGAGGCTGTTCTTGGACTACGACGGGTTCTTGGATCGGCGCTACAGGCTTGGGCTCTTCCTTTGGCGCGGGAGCTTCTTCTGTGACGACAGGTTCGCTCTCGACAGGTTCAAAGTCATCGTAGAAGAGATCGTCGTCTGTGCGACCGCCAAACTGATCATCCATGCCGAGGAGCTGCGATGTCGCAAGAGGAGGCAAGTAGAATAAGAATATACAAGAGTAAGCTCAATTGTGAGCGCAGTAGAGTAGAGACCTCGTTAACCAAAAAGAAACTGTGAGACCGGTATAGGAAGACAAGTAAAAGGTTGGGAAGGTAATGGATGAGCTTGGATACACCGATACCCCGCCACCATTATTGAGCGGTTCGGTGGGGGAAAGGCAGCCGCTGGGAGCCGGGATTGGGAGCGGATAATTATCGGAAAGATATATCGGTGATTTGGTGCCCGATCGGGCCGATCCTCGGTGAGCTCGGTGAGTCTCTAAACATCGTGTTGAGGAGCTCAGCTTC
Organism: Fusarium sp. NRRL 66088; assembly: GCA_013186415.1. NCBI lineage: Eukaryota > Fungi > Ascomycota > Sordariomycetes > Hypocreales > Nectriaceae > Fusarium > Fusarium sp. NRRL 66088. The sequence goes on from JABCKD010000074.1 coordinate 23,331, forward strand.
ATTTCATCCATCGTCAGTCGCCAAGGTCCTTCCGCCATCTGTTCCACTTCTGATATCAACACGCATTATCGCACGCGACCAGTCAACCTCGAAAGAACAGCCGCCTTCAACTCCTCCTCCGTCCTCGTCAACCGTGCTCGATACCGTCGACAAACCGCCTCGACGTTCCCTCTCTTGGTGTAATCATCCATCACACAAACAATAGCTCTTCCAGACTTGACCCCCAACCCAAGCTCCAACAGACTGATGGGCGCCGCGGTCGCCCCGTGGAAAAAGAAGATGACAATGTCGGCCGCCTCTTGCATGTCCAGCTCCCACCAGATCTGCTCCTCCCAACGTTTATCAGAAAAGTCCTCCTTCCATGTAGAATCCCAGTCGTCGCGCTTGGGATTAAAAATTGTGACTGCGTGCTCACTCAAAGCCTGCGTGAGCGTCTCGCGCCAGTCGGGTTCGCCTGTAGCGCTTGTCGTGCCAGCGAGAAAGATGGATGTGTTTTTCTGGTCGTCTGCTGTGGGCCTCTTCGGAGCCATGAGGATTCGGGCCTGTGATGTCATTTTTGCGATGTCTCCGTTTAAAGTCAAGTGAATGTCTTTGTGATGATTGATTGTAAAGTGTCAGAAGTGAGCATGAGCTGAGATCCCCCGCCTTTGAGGCAGGCTGAAAGCTGCACTGTGATTGGTCGCTGAGTTAATAATGAATAGAGTCGTGAGTGTGCACTGCATTTTCTGTTACTGTTTTCTTTATACGGGTATTATATTCGAAAAGTCGTTTACAACTTTTATCATTCTTGGGCTACGAACGAAACGCCCATTCTCAGTGAAGCAAACGTTGACAATCGGAATAATGGATGCATGCTTGATGCCCGTGATTCACACCCTCACCTCGACCTCACCTCGATTTCATCTCGCGTTTATCTCACATTCCCGCCAGCATCTTTATCACAATGAATCACTTACTTCTATGATCCCTAAACGGCAGTCTCTGCAAGAGACAATACCAACCAATGCATTTCTTTACCAACTCAGCGCTTCCTATTGACCACCCATTGTCAAATCTGTCTGTTTGAGAAAGGATAATTTCTTCAACACCAGCATCTCCCATGCCTATAAATTCGCCCTTCTTTTTCTGCTTCATGATCCTTCTTAACTTTACATGCATTCTATCCATCAACAAACTTCCAAGTAAACTTCCTCTTGAAGCTTACTTGAAGCCATCCATCAAGCATCCATCCATAGCTCCCAAGCCTACCACTACCACCACATCGCGCCACCCATTATGGAACGACGCGACAACATTCTCACACCATGGCAAGACAAGGCCCTGCGGCAAGGGAGGACGCCCCTACCAGAGGCGCCTGGCGCTCGGCCTTGGGTTTCGCACGCAGAGACACTTGTTGCGGCTCCTGCCGCTTACTTCGGGCTGGCTCCCGGCACTGTAAGTCCATCCACTTATGCCTTGCGTCTTTGGTTCGGTGCTAACATCATTCTTTCAGGGTTCTTCCATTGGTGTTCGATGGGATGTCTCCGACATCGCCAGTGCCCTAGTCCACCAACAGAAGGGCAAGAAGTGGGAGGAGATTGCTGTAAGTACCCTCTTCATGCCAATATTATCGCAAAGACTTTCAGCTAACACTTTCTCTCTAGTCCCAGATGGGCCGATCAATCACAACGGTGGTGTCCACCTGCGCCCTGTGGCTGGGTCGCCTCAACCAGCACGTCCTGAACGACGAAGACAAGAAGAACGAGGAGACTTGGGTGGAGGCCCACCGTCGTTGGTCGGCAGGCCTGTAGTGAAGGGATGGGTTGGCGTTGTTGGTTTTTAGAAGGGGAAAAGGAGTTTTCAATCTCATGGCTATGGGATAATTCAAATCAACAGGCTGGCACGGGTTGTGCGCTTGACATGCCCTTTTCTTTCGAGTGATAAAGAGTGACTTTCTGTTGAAGATGGAACTCTTTCATTTGTAGCTATTATAGTTGTTCGTGGATCTTGTTGGTAGCTCTGGTACTTTAATCCTCGCGCTCAACAAATTCGGCACATCACTCGCTACCAAGACCCTAAGTTCGAGCTCCCCTGTGTTGTCTGGTTCTTCAGCCTAACGATCCAGCCTGGATATATGTCCCCAGGGACCACGAGTGGCTCGTCGGGTTTAAGTGAAAGACGAGCTCTTCTTGGGTCTGTTCCCGAAGCCTGCCGAACTTAGTACGAAATGCGCGCTCTTTGAAGGCATCGACCGGCAAAAAAGCCTTCGAGGTTCATTAATCCTCTCCCACACAGTTTTTCGATTACGTCTATTAAAATTTTTATTTCAACCTTGCCCTATCTGCCTTCTTACCTGGTTTATCATGTATCTTTAACTACCTAGGCCCAGTGCTGCCAGCCAGGGCTACTACTCCCGCCAGTACCACTTCAGGTTCCGCTGCGATCAACCATGACATACGTTGTTTCTCTTAAACACCGCCCCTCGTGGAGCCAGGACACTCGATCATGGGCATTGGAATGAACCTCTCGTCTTTGAAGTCCCGTGCAGGGCGTTTGGCCGTCAGAAATCGCGCCCAGTTATCGCAGTTTAGGGCTTGCTATGCTCTTGGTGCAATGCCAAATTTATATCACACGTCAGCAATACCATCAGAAATGACGCTGAGCGTCTGAGGCCATTTGTGCAGCCCGCGAGTAGCGTGTCTTTGTTCTTCCGGGTGTGTCGGCTCTGAATGAGTGGCACAGTGTTTTTAATTAGCCAGTTTATTTCAGATTGTCGAAAGCTGGATCGCTAAATGTAGTCTATTGTCTTTGAATTAGAAAGATGTTCACGCAGGCGTGTCTGCCATCTTAATAATGAGGTGTTCCTTGGATCCTTCCGTCTTCTTCTTAACGGGCATCGATTCATTGATTGAGCATAGATCTTCTCTTCTGCAAAAGGATTATTCATTTTAGGCCAAGTAGGAGGATATGTCTTATATATATACATCTTCGGCTTGTGTATAAGGACTGTATAAGGACCAAACTAGGGCATGGTCTGTCTTCTGTAAGTCCGTTTCTCTTATTTGAGGGAATGGTTGCAGAAACGCGTTGGTGAATAAAGATGACAACTTATTAGCGATAAACAGGCGCAAACTTGATCTTCTTGCACTTGGGTGGAATGCTGTGTCGCTGGACGCCATCGGCCTAAGCGGCGGCCCACACCGCAACGATCACGTCCCCGATTGCCTCAGGTGAACTCAACATCTCCAACACCACGCTGCAACCTCACTTGCATCAATCATTACGTATCCCCTCAGACACAATGCTCATCCCACGTAGCGAGCCCATTTCTGAGCATAAAACACATAAGCGAATCATTTTCTATCATCAAACCCAGTACAGAGATGACAGATACGTCTCCATCCTCCCCGCACTCAATCCCTCATCCGGCGTCACACACGTCATCGTCGCTGCGATCCATCTCAACGCGCCCGACAACATTACCCTCAACGATGACTTGTACAACTCTTCAAAGTTTATTCCGCTATGGGACGAGGTCCGTCAGCTTCAGTCGGCTGGTATCAAGGTCCTCGGCATGCTCGGCGGCGCTGCGCAGGGATCCTACACCAAGCTTGATGGGTCACTTGAGGGCTTTCACAGATGGTATCAGCCACTCCGGGAGATGATCAAATGGGCGGGTTTTGATGGTTTGGATCTTGATATTGAAGAGGCCATGTCGCTTGGCGGAGTTGTTCGTCTGATTGACCATTTGAAGACCGACTTTGGGCAGTCTTTCCTCGTGACGCTAGCGCCTGTCGCGCCGGCACTGCTTAATAGGCAGAACCTGGGTGGATTCAATATTGAGGAACTTGAGAAAGGATTGGGTTCGCGCATAGCGTGGTATAACACGCAGTTTTACTGCGGCTGGGGAGATATGAGCAAGCCGCACGACTACGATGCCATTATCGCGCGAGGCTGGCCGCAAGAGAAGGTTGTCATTGGCTTGGTAACAAACCCGGCTAACTGCTCGGGCCATGTGAGCGATGCCAAACTAAAAGCGTGTCTGAAAGAGTTGGTGAGTAGGTATCCAAGGATCGGAGGTGTGATGGGGTGGGAATATTGGAACGCAGTGACGGAAGAGAGCCCAGACGTAGGGACCCCATGGAAGTGGGCCGAGATGATCAATAACATCTTGAACCCCAGGTCCAAGGGAGAGTAAGATAGCTTACAGTATGGCGGTCATGTATCGGGAACGGCCATCGATGACGACAAGAAGGTTTCACCTGATTGGACCACCTTGAAACCTAGAAGACCTCAAGTCATCCTATATTTTCTTAGTCCCTTGAATGAATAGTGAATCCGATTTTGCCAGCACACTCTTCTGAATTGTCTACCAAGTATTGAACTCTCAAGATGGCCTCTGACGAATACCACATGAAGAATCACCAGCACGCCTTCGAATCAGACAACGACAAAGGATGGGAAACTCAACCTCCTTATCAAAAACCGGGCGTAGCCACGAAAGAGCGTGCCTCGTTTGAGTGCAAGGTTCATGGCTCCTGTCACTGCGGCAAAGTGCAATACTGGCTGAACAAGGACAAACCACTCGCATCCAAGTATTGCCACTGCATCGACTGCAAGAAGATCCACGGTAGTTCATGATCTCATTTTTCCAAGATATGGGCTAACTTGTGCCAGGTGCTCCGTTCCAGTGGGCTGCCATCTTACAGAAGACCGATTTGTCTTTTGATAATGGCGTCCAAGGCCTGCGGTTCTACAAGACGGCGACAAAGAAATCCGAGCACGTACTTCCGTGCAAAGTTGGCTGCGACGAATGCGGGAGCTGGATCATGGACGAGGGGAGGAACATGGTGCTCTTGTTTCCGACCCTACTGAACTTGGACACACCCGAGTTGAGAGAGAATTTTCAGAACCAGTAGGTAAAAGATTGACTATTGGTGGTGAAGCTGACAATATCCAGATGCCACATATTCTATTCACAGAGAGTTGTAGATATTCCCGACGGGAAGCCAAAGTGGACAGGGCTGGATGAGAAGAGTGCGTTGATGGATGAACCTTGATGAGGCTTGCGAGATGTGCAACGACATAAACAAGATGCAGATACGAGTATGAAGTTATTAGAGAATAATCAAGCAAGGTAAATAGTTACAGTTATATATCAACAGTCGAAGAGACGCCGTGCTAAGATGGAGTGGTTGGTGGCTCTAGGGTGAGTGACGGACCGACGAACTCAGCTTCGCCACGCTTGCTCCGTATAAGGACATATTACACCCTGGCGATCTGGGCGGATGGTTTAGTGGAATAATACTTCTATTGTCTTGCAATAACAATTACTGAAGTGGTCCAGGGTTCGAGTCCCTGTCTGCCCATTGTTCAGCAGTGAGATTTCATTGTTGTCACCCTCTCTTTTTGCGGTTAGAACCTTGGGGATATGTCTCGCGAGGAGGTGGAAAACCCCCCTTGGCTTTCATATTAAGTATCCTTACTACATTCACCACGAGAAATACAGCTTTTTTCTGAACTTGATTTCTGAATGCCAGGCTCGTTTGGATGCGATCTGCGGACATGCGTGCTCTAGGCAGCAGAGTAAGCTGACACAGCCATGATTGGCCAGGCCCAACTGGGTTGCTTCGATGCTAGCTAGGTACACGTGACTCTTGCGGGATTATCGTATTCCTTGTCGTATAGAATAGACACTGCCAAGGGATAGGATTTGGGTCTCCACGATGACGCATCCAAACCAAGAACTATGCAGCATTTGCGCCGCTGTTGACTTTCAAAAGCTGATCTATGCACCCAAGGCATCACCTGGCCCGGATGATCCCTCACCCAACACACCCCTAGGGACCATCAAAGATATCATTTCTCGGTCAGACAAGTGCCCGGTATGCAATCTCATAGTGGATTCCCTCAGGGAACGGCACAAGAAAACACCACGAGAACACTTTGCGGATGTCTTTTATGGACGCGAGCCCCTCCCTGAAAATGGTGAGGAGGAAGTCGATCCGGAGGTTGAAGAATATGGCATGCGTGTCACTTGGGGCAACGAGGACATCAAATGTTCTATTGAGCCTCAGTTCTTTTGCGAAGTTTGGGAAGATTTCGAAAATGTGAGACTCGCTGAAAGGAAACATGACTTGTTTGTTCATCGGTTGTTGCTTACGTTGGAGCCGAATCCTTATGCTGTTCTTTCTTTCATGGCGACCGACTGGGTTCGACTACACGCTATTTGGTCAAAGGAAGACTCCAGTGACAGTCCTAGTGAATTCGATCTGAACGGCCAACTTATTTCACCACAAGGGTCTGGTCGACAGGTGGGAGAGCACTTGGACATTTCTCTTGTCAAGGGTTGGCTTGACAAATGCGAGAAGGAACATGGAGATAAGTGCTGCAACCCTCCCTGGCTGGCTGGAAGCGATGAAAGCTGGCTTGAGCCATTCAGAGCCATCGATGTCAAGGAACGCCGGATTTTGAACCTGCATTCGCAAAGCCGATACATTGCGCTCAGCTACGTTTGGGGAGCTACCAGCCAGACGCCGGAACAACAGGCTCAAAGACGGTTGACAAGCGACAACTTTTCCAAGCTTACTCAAGTCAACGGTCTTGATCAGTTGTCTCTCCCTAAAACGGTCGAGGACGCCATGGAGTTCACGTCCAAGATGGGAGAGCGATATCTCTGGGTTGATGCGCTCTGTATCATTCAGGATGATATCAAGGATCTGAGTCATCAAACATCACGGATGGATCTAGTCTACTCGCGTGCCCTCTTCACAATCATTGCTGCTTGCGGAGATGATTCAGAATCCGGATTATCCGGTCTTCCAGGAAGAGAACGCGACATCTTCAACCGTTCAGTCCGTTTATCTCCAGAAGGATTCCATCTCGCACCTACCGCCGGCCTGTTTGTCAATGCTCCTCTCGAGCGATCCACTTGGAATTCTCGCGGATGGACATTTCAAGAACGCATCTTATCTAGACGCATCATGGTGTTTACCCCATCTCAAGTCTTTTGGATCTGTGAAGACGCCATGTGGGACGAGGAGGTGATACTCGAACTTCCAAAACCGAGGGTACGAGTTCAATCTCTGGCTTTTGGATGCAACGACGAATGGGATGATGGGGATCCTAAGTTCTCTGATAAGGCGTTGGTCACGTATATTATGCAGTTTAGTATGCGTGAGTTTACTTTTTCTGCAGACGTGCTGCCTGCGTTCTTGGGCGTCGTACGTCGGTACGAGCACTTGAACAACGAAATGATACACTGGGGTATCCCTACGCAGCTGTTCGATCAATCTCTTGTATGGCAAGCTGGAACTGAACGCCGGGAGGAAAAGCACCGAGTTGTGTGTGGTGATGGCGAGGTTCGAGAGGTACCGTACCCTAGCTGGTCATGGCTTGGCTGGACAGGATTCATCGGCCCAATTTTGCCCAATCATGAGCTCTGGGGAGAGAGGAATAGGGGAAAGGCGGCTGCGGAGCTGCTCTTTTACGGGCTGCGCAGTGATGGCCAAGTTCGACTCGTTGAGGGGTTGGGGCAGGCTGTTGATTCTGGTTTGAAGTGGAAGGGGGAGACCGTGGTCAAGGGCCCGATTGCTACTGACGAGTTGATCGTCTCGAAGATGGAGAGCATTGGCAACTCCGAGGTAGATAAACACGTCACGCCTGCGTATGATACCGGCCGCCTTGTTTTCTGGACAAGCCATGCCGTGGTGAACGCCAAAGCTGGAGAAGAAAAGCTCCTGATACAACTACAGGACGAGGCACTCGAACTGAAAGCATCTTTCAGCCAGAGCTTTCAAGCAGCTCTCCACCGTAAGAAGGACAGTTCAAGTTCGAAAACAGCCGAAGAGACGCAATCTATGGACTTGATCTTTGTCTCTCGATTCTATGAGATTGCTGATGCGAAGGAAACGGGAAAGCTAAATGTCTTGGTTGTTGAGCAGAGCGTGCCGGATTCGGGGATTTGGAGTCGGGTTGGAGTGGTTGTCGTTGAGGAGACGGATTGGATCCGTTTGGAGCCTAACTGGGAGATGGTAATTCTGGGATGAAGCTTCTAAGTAGGATCTAAACTCTTGGGTAAACGACATCGTCGTTGCTACTTTGTTCGTCATTGACGACTTCTATAGAGGCCATCAGCCACAATAGCAAACTACCAACCGATGACGGCATTGAACTCGATGCCGCAGGACACTAAATGGGAGGCACGGTACAAGGTACTTGGGTTGGTATAGAAGGGGTCTGAATGGCCGAATCCAGCATCACGCCACTAGCACCGTGCCAGGGAGGCCGACCACTCTCTTATACTGTCTTTATATTAACGCAGCTTTTCGTGCGGGGTTTAGCAGTGAATGTTCTTTTTCAATTTTCTCAATCTTCTCAATCTCACAGTATGTCCCAATTCTACGGTCTGAAACCACAGGGCTCGCGTCGACGCAAGAGAGATTGGTCGCATCCACTCGCGATGGACCTCAAGAACGACGAAGATACCGAGAAGAGCACTTCAACCACTGACGGCTCCATCCTGACACCTGATACAAGCACCGTCACAGCCGAAAACCCTAATTACAGCCGCAAATGTCAGCCTCCCTGGCCTGGCAACACCTACATGATCTTCGAGAAGGGCAGAAACCGTGCCATCACCCTCACAAAGAACGGCGAACTCTGCCTACAAAACCCAGACAAACATCCCGATTCTAACGACCGCTGGCAATGCGTCGACAGTAATAACTACATTGGCTTCTACAACCCCAAGGCCAGGGTGTACATGGGCCACGACGGCAACGACGGCATACGTGCCTCTGCCGTGGTACTTAAAGGCTGGGAGCAGATGACTCCGAGGCATCACCCCGATGGCGGTTATCAACTATTGATCCCTTACTGGTCTACTACAATGATGATGGTCACGGCTGAGGAGGATGGAGGGAAAGTGATGAGGACCAGGCATGGAACAACTCTGTGGCAGTTTGTACCGGTCTAGGAATTCTCTAGTTTCCGGAACATTTAGGCAATGATATAAGCTATGGAAAGCCCAAGGTGGACTGACAGCATGTGTTTCACGTGGCCACGGGCTGCCTGCTCAGGGAACAGCCTGTGAGGCGACAGGCTTTCCATGGCTTTCCATGAGTGAGGTTGTTGAATGTGGATGTAAGGATAATGTATTTGAATTGGTATACATCAAGATCAGGACACAATGACTCTATGAAATGTGCTTGAGTCTCTTGTTTACTTAGCTGGACGCGCGACTACTTTCGCGTCGTTGCCAGGGGTTGATAATATACAATTGGAAATCAATAATATCTAAACAAATAATTATTCCAACGCGTAGTAAAGGCTCGCGTAGAGATCTGGCACCGCGCCTTGAACATGAATACCTTACTCTACTGAGGAGCTACCGTTTGTTGTGCATAGTGTTGATCCTTTTTGAGGCCATCGGCTATTAGTATATGATACACGTGCCAGCCTGATAACCGGGTGGTGAGCGGCCACAAATGGCGGCCATGCGCGCCTCGCTGCACTTCTCGCACCAAATCTGATGCCTCAACTCTTTTCATTTGTCTATCGTTTCGATGTGCTGTACCCGGTGTGTCACAACAGCGAGGCTGCTTCCTCTCATCAATGACGTCTTCAAAAGAGGCCATCAATCACAAATAACAAAAGACACGGTTACCAATACGTGTAGTAATCAAAACACAGTAGTTAGGGCAACAAAGCCTCGCGGGTGCCTAATAACCTTGCAGCCTAATGGTTCTTGGGCACCGGCCTGGGCATCGGCCAACAGAGAGTGAAACGGGGACTCTGATGAGTGATGCCGCCATGCCGACCCGTCCAAATGTTCAAGAAGTGTAATCATATGTGGTTTGTAGTTTATCTGTATTAATTAAGCTACTCGGATCTTCATCAAGACCCGCCTCGGCTCGAGAGGAACCCGACAAAGCTCGCTGGCTGAGATGTCATACAACGGTGCCGGTCCTTCCCACCTCGAGCGCATGTATGTGCCACTTGACTGTGATCCATTAACGTATGAGCCCATGCTAAGTAAGCCTTTCTGTCTCCTCTTCTCGACCGTGAGAGCCCTGCCAGTAGTAGTGAAGGGGAAGGTATTAAAATCTTTCAAATATGTTAGTTCAAGTAGAGTTGTTATGTGGAGTGGCTCGGTCACCTGCGATGCTCGTTACGAGTTGTCGTACACAATCTGATTGAACCTTACGCGCAAGGGCGTTCGAATCAAGAACGTATGGGATGCCGGCCTTTCACTAGTCAGCTTGGGGAATCCGCTATAGAATCTTCAAGGTTGAACATACCTGACCATCGTCATCCGAGACGTCTCTGTAAAATTCAATTGAACCGCCAAATAACCGGCTCTCCAGCCATCTTCCAGACTCACCCCAGCTGGGTCCGGCATAGTTTAAATATGACAGGGTTGGCGGTGTGTACGACTGCGTAGTGTCCTGCCCTTGAGCAAGGTATCCGACAAAGAGATGGGTAAGCTCGTGAGCAGTGGCTATGGCAAACTTGAAGAGAAAGGTCCTCCATCGAGTGGGCTTGGCTTCTCGGGCAGCCGATGCCATCTGGAAGACTTGCTAGTGGATGAGTCAGTATGGGTGATGATCAGCGTGAATACATTTGAACTGAATTGTGAACTACATACAGAGCGATTGTAATACACTCCCCCAGCTCTCTTGGGGTCATACTGGGAGAATCCGTGATCCCGGCATGGGATGCGCCTCGCTTCAGCAATCACGTCAGGGCCACCCAAGCTATCCAAGATGACACGAGGGAAGTTGCCCCGAATGGCACGAAGGAACTCGTCCACATACTCAGCCATTTGATCCTGGTCTCCATGGAATTGAAAGCCGTTACCTCCAAGGAGCCATGCTTGAACAAGGGCCGTTCCAAGACTCGTCAGGGTTTGACGGCCGGCGGTCTTTTCAAGGATGGAGATGCCGACATGGATAGCAAAAGCCAGCTGCTAGGGTTAGGCATTGTCGGGGGATGTCAGGGGTATTGTGTTTGCCAAGCTTACCGCGGTAAACTCCTCCGTGTTCTCTTGCAGGGGCTCACATTGTGGGCCTGCAAGAGTGACACCAAAACGTTGGATCCCATTTATTGTGAAGTCCCGTGGCATAAGGTTGTTCATTGTAGAAACATGCAAAATGGGACGTGCAGTGCAGCGAGAGTTCACAAGAGGGAGACGTTTGGATTGGAATTGAAGGGCTTCTGGAAAGTTATGTAGGCATGTTCCTTCCAGCCCAACGGGCCTCAATGTCAATCACCTGAATTCCCATGAGATTTTGAGGTATGGAATTCTGGGGTATGGAGTAGGCATGTTAAGGACCAACCAAGAGCACCACCGCTTCACTTTGCTAAAAATACCGTGCAACCGGGTTCAAACATGGTGACTTGGGCATGGCAGAGACATCATTGTACGGCTTTGTGCGTCGAATTAATGTCGTTGTCTTGTAATCATAGGGCTTCGTGACCTTGCCTAATACCGCGCGAGTTTCAAATCCAGGTTACTGTGTGCTGCGTAGCCGATGAGGTGATAAGCATAAGCTAATGTGAATGGCTTTGAAAGCATCTGGGCACTCATTGATATAGAGGTAACTGTTTCAATGGAATATATGCTGATATTCTTATTCGCTTATCGGTGGTAGGCCATGTCCATGTAGGCTTTTTTTCTGTGGTTAATTTGGGTGCCATGTAATGAAGAGGCCTCAGGGGGGGGCCTCAATCACCTGCCTTTTGGAACACGTGGACCTGTATTGATAAAACTCGTGGCCGTAGAATCTTCCAGCAAGAACTGTGAGTCAGAAACTGGGTAGCTATTCCCAATGTCATCTGGTCAGGCACATGGAAGTCAGTGAAGTGAAATAAGATATCGCCTAACCGGTCCACTGTTTCAACCAATAAAAAGAATTTAGGCGCCAAGGCGTTGCCCGTGAAACCGGCTTTGAGACAAAAAGGTTTAATCTCTTAGGCCTTATTGGCCGATTCCTTGACCCACCATGGCCTATCCTTGTTACAAAAATAGTTGTCACATCCGGTTTTGCGAAGAAGCGAACAAGACATTTAATTTAAAACTACAGGATAACTCTCTTTGAACTGTTATTTAGCACTCTGCAACTGTGAAAGGCGCCTTGCTCAACAGTACCTGAATCTTGGGCCCCTGCTGTGTGTGCAAGTCCTTAAAAGTGTGGGTAGATGTGGAAGTTTTGACCAACCCCCCTCCCCCTGTTCTCCTCATTTTCTCGCAGATCGATCTATGCGTCATTTTTTAACCTGCATTCTTCTTTCCTTTTCATTGGTACGGTGTTTGTTAGTCGCATCACGCTTTTCCAACCACCGTTTTCTCAGTTCTATCGGCCAATCTGCGTGTTTTGTTCGGCAGCCCTTCCTCTTTCTCTCCCCCTCTCTTTGGACCTTTCTGGTAACCCTTGAAATGGCTGGCGGCGAATCAGACGAGTCATTCGGTGTTGAGTTTCTGGATGCAGGTCATCGGCAAGGTTTCGAGCAAGCTCTTATGCGGGTGTTAAAGACGGGTCCGGCGGAACACGTCTTTGCTGAAATTATCGATGGACTTCCCACTAGACGCTCATATATAGAATTTCACTGGCCACAAGATGAACATCCTGCAAATCAACATGATGAACTCTGCCCTGGAATGATTGAGAGAGCTCGGGAACTTCGATCAAACTTTGCCATTACGAAATTACGCTTTAAATTGCCTGCAGGTCCACCTCGTACGTCCCCGTCTGAATGAATGCTAAGCCCCCTCTCAGTTGCTTAACGCCTTTGCACAAGCGGCGTTCGGCTCGCTACCCTTTCATCTTCGCCTCCTTGAACTCCTGGCAGTGTCATGCCATCAGATTGCTGTTCACGTATACCAGTTGGATGGAGTAAACCATACACACAACGAATATGAAAATTGGATACATCAGCCCCGAGATATGAGCCGGTGGGACTCCTTCCGGTATCCCACTCCCTTCTGCCACGCATTTTACACTGCCGCCGAGCAATACCCCAACGGGGTCGCTGATGTTGTAGGGTACTGGGCTGAAGCAAAGATATTTGGAGGGGTTCTGCTATTCGACAGAGGAGAGACCGAAACCGAGGTACTGTAGCCCAATGATTTCTTCAATATATATGCTGATACCATAAAAGTGTAGGGAAGTGTACCTCCATGCGGGACGTCGAGGGGGTCCTTATACTCTATTCCCCCCAACAACGGAGCAGTTCGGGAAGCTTATGCAGTTTCTACTTGGCAGAAAGGATGAGTCTGCTGCGATAGAGGATCCTCTCCCCATTAAAGCCACTTCAGAGAACCGCTGGCGCTGGGATGCTTGGGATGCAACGACACATTACCACATCTTTCGCGACAAACACGAGCGTCTCATCACCCCGACCAAACCCCCAACTTCGTATCGGTCATCGATAGACTGGCCGGAAATAGCCGATGACCTATACCTGGTAGACGCAATGCACAAGTATTACGAGGGAAAGGATGTGGATAAGGACGGGATTCGTGCCGCGCTGGAGCGTTTGAAACAGATAACTCCGTCTTCGCCAATTTGGGAGAACCGAGATACCAGACATTCTTGGACGAAAGATGTCTTGAATTAGGTTGGTCATTGGGCTCTTGGCTTCTATCGACTCTGAGGTCGGTATCAAGTGTCATCAGGATTGTTTCTACAAGTGTCATTTCACTCCATTAACGTCAACTCATTTATATCTATTCATTTTATAACCCAAAAACACCATTTAAATAGTCTCTGAATACCCATCACAAAACCTACTAGTCTATGATACCATACTGTATTATCTGAGTTGCGATTTCGTAACTTACTTGCCGAGGCAACACCAATGCAATGCGCCCGTCACCTCCCCATTCCCGCTACACCCATTAGTTCCAAAATATCTACTATCTATCCCGCGGACGTCCCCAAGACATTTGGTCAAGAGTCTAACTATATCATCTATAAATACACAAAGTGAAAGTAAATGTCATTTGTTGAGGTTTCATCTTTTCTCTACCATCTCGTCGACCTGAAGCCATCCTAGAGCTTCTTGTTCCTCTTGGGCATCCGAACAAGATAGTACAGAGCCAAGGCGGCAATAACGTTAAAAACAATGTAAGCCCAACCAATGCCGAAATTGCGCCATCTCTCGTCGTAGTGAGAGCTGATGCCGGCCAAGTAGGTGTTGGTCTCCTTCATCTTGCAGTATTTGCAATCGCTTGAGGCATCAGAATCCAACAAGTAACCGCCCATGGTTGACATATACTTGGCCATGTAGTCGCCACAAGTCTGATTCGCCGGTGGGACAATAGTCGTATACTCGTTTGCTGCACATGTAATATCCACGTTGGCGATTCCCGTAGATAGCACGGCCGAGATCCAATAGTTGAGAGGCGAAACTCTGTAGAGGAAAATCCAGAAACCTGGCATCGAGCTTGGTGAGGCCAGGACACCACAGAAGAAAAAGACTAGCATGAAGAGCAGGTTGGCTGCGCTGCCTCCGCCTTCAGCTGAATCAGTAAAGGAAATGCACATGTTGGCAAAGGTACATGTAAACAAAAGAAATTGAAGGAAGAGAAGCCAAGATAGGGCGCCTCTCTCGGCGCTTTGTCCGGCAGCGTCGGCGTTTTTATACATTCCAACCGGAAAGTAGATGAACGCCCACATAAACACTGAAGCCAGGATATTCCAGGGAATTTCTACAATGATCTGACTGAACATGAAGATCTTCCAGGAATACGTCTTTGAAGGACGTTCACGGACCTCATACAGGTTTCGCTGCGTAACGAAATGCGGGAGCTGTTGTTGCACCAGTTGTCCAAGGATACTGCAGAATTCGAAAAGGGCAAACATCTGGTTCTGAAGACCCTGAATCGTGAGGGGGGCGTCGAGGAAGACCAGTCCGATGAATAAGCTGACGGAGATGCAGAGGACGAATTTGGAGTAGATGTAAGTCGGTGTGCGCCAATATTGTTGAAATACGCGACAGATGACGATGAAGAATTGGTCCCAGAGAGGTGCAGCAAATTCGAGATAGGAGGCAGGGTCGTGAGCGTCGGTGGATGATGGTTCAGTGCCAAGAGACCGCAGGCGAGCTAATTCGTCCTGGACAGCTTGATACTCTGGGCTGGAACGCCAGATTTGGTACCAGTCAGTGTCGGAATAGCTCCCTGGGGCGTCTCCAGTCACTTCGAGCATCCATTCGGCTGGGTTCTCTCCGGAATGACAAGCCGGGGCGCCGTTTCGCTCAAAGTAGGCGGTCAGGGTCTTGGAGTGGTCACCAATGTCGCCTAGAGCGCTGTTAACATTTCTTCACGCATCGATAGTTATACAGAAGAGTGTTCAGGGAAAGAGGATATTGCTTACCAAAATAAACAGTGCGGCCGTTCTTGGAAAGAAAGAGAAGACGATCAAACCGTTGAAACAGGATAGCAGAAGGTTGGTGAATCGTACAGAGGATGCTCTGACCGGCTTTCGAAAGCTTCTCGAGCAAGTCTAGGACAGCCCAACTGGTCTGTGAGTCAAGACCTGACGTTGGTTCGTCGACGAAAAGAAGGAGAGGTGGCTTCGCAGCGAGTTCAACGCCGATGGTTAAACGCTTACGTTGTTCGACGTTGAGTCCTTCTCCTAACACGCCGACAACTGCATCAGCGTATTCTTCCATGTCGAGGAGGCGGATGACTTCATCCACGTAGGCTAGCTTCTCTTGCTTTGGAGTGCTGGCTGGTTGGCGGAGGAGAGCAGAGAATTCTAAAGCCTGTTTCACCAAGTTAGAAATGCCTTCGGGAAAATCGGCGAGTGTGTGAACTTGCCTCTCGAACAGTACTCGTCTCAAGATGTAAATCTTGCTGCTGAACATAACCTGTCTTGCGCTGAAAGCTGTGATCACGCATCTTTCCGTCCACAAGCATCTCGCCGGTGATAACGCCCGTGCCAACGCGATCAGCTAAGCAATCCAATAGAGACGTCTTTCCAGCGCCTGAAACTCCCATTAAGGCCGTGAGTGTACCAGGCTTGACCCAACCATCCACGTGATCCAAAATGCGTCGAGGCTGCTTCTTGACTTTGATGTCGTAGCAGACGTTGTTCCAGTGGAAGACGCTGACTGAGCCTTGGAAAGCTCCCTTGCTATTGAGAGCGTTGTTGTCAGGTTTTCTCACAACAGTTGGGAGGTCGGAATTAGACTTTTCGATGTCGTTGCCAGCCTGAACGGATGATGGCGGAACGAAGCCTTTGCGGAAAACGAGAACTTCGCCCTTGGACTTCTTGGCCGTGATGTACTCGGTGGCGATAAAGTAGACAGCGTGGTTGAAAATGATCATGGCAATGACAACGCCGACGTTTCTCCACTTGTGAGCGTGATAGTAGCTATATGCCGAGTTGATGTAGGCGTCTCCATTGACATATGTCTGGCCAGGGATGGCACCGATAGCGTTACAGGCCACTGAGTCGGAGTTGGCATCGGCGTAGTCGGGGATGTAAGTCGAACACTTGAAATCTCGGTCGTGAAATTCGTTGACCATGAGTGACTCGAAACCGTAGGCCACGGGATTAAGATAGTTGATCCATCGGCACCAGTCAAGCATGTAGTCAACGGGGATGACGAAGCCGGTAAAGACGATCAAGGCGATCAACAGGACTGCGGAAGGAATCTCGGCTTCGTACACGGTGCGCGACATGGAGGCACTGTCACTCTGTAAGTATTTGCTCAAATTTCAGATCTTCAACCAGACTCACATTGACCTGAAAACCCCAGACATGGCCAGGACGATGAGAAATACCACGAATAAGTAGAAGAAGAAAGGCCCTGGTTCTCGCCGGAGGTTGGTCATGAAGTAAAAGACCAGGTTGAAGACAATGGCGTTGAGGACCTTGTACGGAAGATCGACGAGAACGGAAGCATATGCCTCGGCAGACGGATGGTAAAAAGCATAGCGAGAATGCTTTTCAACGATAGGTCGCTGGTCATAGAGTGTCATGATCTCAAGAGCAGATGCAAAAGCATTGAAGAGAATAGAGACGAATAGAACGCAACCGCGAGTAAAGAATGAACCGGTGTCCATCTGCATGTTGTAAAACAAAGAAGAGACGATAAGACCAAGGACCAGATTTGCAATAAGCATTCCGACAGTCATCCATGGATCGGCAATGAGTCGCTTAAATCCGCGCCAGAGACAGAGCTGAACTTGTTGGGAATAAGTCAGGATGTAAGGCGAGTTGAGGCGTTGACCCTTGGACTGGGCTGACTTTTTGAGTTGTCTGTATGTTTCGGCGTCGGGTCCGTTGATAGGATGCTGCGTTTTGTACTCTTCGATTTCGGCTTGTAGAGCTTTGTATTCGGCGCTTGCCTTCCAGGCTGCTGCAAACTCATCTGGTGTTCGTGGAGGATTACACCCAGCGCGAGGAATACGTTCGGTCGGCGATGTCATGGATGTAAGGAAGTCAGGCGTCGTCTGGCGTTCTGGACATTCGAACCCGAGGTTGATGAAATACTCCTTGGCCTTGGATGCTGGGCCGAAGTATATCTGCCGGCCTTCGTAGAGAACAGTCGCTTTGTCGAAGAGATCGTAGGCGCTTTGTGGGGCCTGGTAAATCGAGACGGCGCAGGTTTGGCCAAAGAGTTCTGACTGGAGGCGGAGGGTCTTGCAGAATTCGATGGCGTTGCCAGAGTCGAGACCACGGGTTGAACTGTTGACAAATAGTCAGCATGATGAGATTCGATGTACAGCGAGGACCCGACTTACTTGTCCCAGCATTGAAAAGGGGCGTTCGAGAGAGTTGCTTCGGCGATAGTCACTCGCTTGCGTTCACCTCCTGATACACCTCTTTCAAAGTCATTTCCAACCTTGGTGTTGACAGTGTGACTGATGCCGTACATGGCCATGACGACATCCTTGTAGTGTTCGCAGTATCTGCCAGGTTCCAAGTTAGATCACTACCACAGTTAGTGAACATGGGGAAGGTCTCTCACTGGTTGCGAGTCACGCCCTCAGGCAAATCCCTTGGGCAGCGAGCACGAGAAGCAAACGTCAAAGTCTCGCCGACGGTCATCTGCGGAAAGTGAACATCTACCTCGGCGGTATAAATCGCATCACCTCGGTGCGCAGTGTGCATCTCATCAGCCGGTATGCCCTGGTAGTTGAAGTAGGCGTTCTCCTTGTTGATGTAGATACCGTTGGTCTCGCCCGAGATGGTCTTGAGAAAAGTCGAACAACCTGAACCAGGCGGTCCCAAGACAACACACATCTCTCCAGGGCGAATAAGGCCGTCGAACTGGCGTAGGATGTCAATGCGTGTCTGACCGGCCGTCTTGGAAAAAAGACGACGCGTCATGGCCGGCAACGCCAACCATACATTGCCCACATCCTTCTGGAAGTCAGTCGGCGTGCCATATCCAAAGACGTTGACGTCTTGGAAACACAATCCAACACGACGAAAGCCTTGACCTCGGTCGTTGGCTGCCTTGGCGATGGTCTTTGCCCAGGTTCGTGCGTTGAATTTGTCACCTCGTGGGTTCAGAGGAGAGTTGGGATCGGTGCTGGCAAATATGGAAGACGAGTCGTCGACGGAGATCGCTGACTGTTTCGTATACTGCCGAGCCAGTTCCTGAACGATTGAGTGTCTTTGATCCATGTTGATGCTTCCAGTGTCTGGGTTGCGATCTTTGGATGTGCGTGGGAGCTTCTCGGGGTCGTTCGGGGTGGTAGAACCGGAAAGAGTTGAAGCAGTTCCTGGTAGAGGAAAGTTGTTAGTCTCTTTGGGCATCGGGTTCTCCGATGTTTTCGACATTGTGTCCGCAAAGACCAGACGATCTCGCTCAACAGTGGTTATCCCAATGGTGAATTACCAACTGTACTGTCATGAATCAAGGCATATCATGATGAACCAGAGCAGCTGACTCTCTTATTAAACAATTATAATGCTACGATTTACCAGTTTGGGATACAGACGGGGGGCGGAGATAGACGGACCGGCTTTTGTCTGCAAGCCGTCTCGGCCGTAAAAGCCCGGGCAATAGAACAATGGCCTGACACGGGCAGAATAAGCCCGGTCCGGATCCTTTTAAGGAAGATCCAGCCTTACAGGGCATAAGCAGAGCCTCATCATGCTAGGTGATCGATCCTGTAATTACAATCATTCCACTACGTGTTGTGGTTTTAATGCCGAAGCCGATTTTGGTTACGAAGTTGTCGCGGGTTTAACCGAATGGAATGTTTGACAAGGCAGCGATGGAAACTGATGACCGGCAAAGATTGCGTCAAGTCTGGGTACGGGCGTAAGTGCCCCAAGACAGACTCACGTCTTCTCAGGGAGGGTTGCTAACTCAACTCTCATAGTACGTGACAATGGCAGTACATCCACCTGCTCCGTGACCTTTCCATCCATGACAGCAAACTCATCTTTGTCAGTGGGAACGGAAACTCGGCCACCGTCAATCTACCAGCTGATTCATTCGGCCACAGTAGCATTTGAGGCGGACATAAGAAGCTCCGAGAGTGAGCTTCTTACGGCCAGAGTAGGGAGGCCAACCTCAATACCGATGGGTCATGTCCTTACACACCTTGGACGTGAGGCTCCAAGAGAAAGGACAGGTCTGTTGGCACCTACTCCCTCATCCCTCCCTTCGATCTTGCGGGCACGTCCAGAGCACATGCCGGGTGAAGATGGCCTGGAGTCCACTCTGGCGGACAAGGAATCAAAGGAGAAGGCTTCCACTTAGAAGTACCTTTGCTGTAAATTTTCTCTTTGGAAAACATGGAGTAATCTTGGCTCGGGTAAAAGCTATGTAATGACCTAGGTCATGTTTGTTGCCATGGCTTGAATTGCTTCTCTACGCAGTGGGATGAGAGTAATTACATGTTGCACTACCATGCCATGAACACTACAACTAGTTGATAGATAATCCAGCGAAGACTACTATTACGAAAAGTTAACCCCTTTTAACTTAACACCGGGTGAGGTAAAGGGGGACGGAGATAAACGGACCCGGTCAAGCCTCTCAGCCATACATGTAAACACACAGGCAAGTAAAACCATGGCCCAACAAGGGCAGCCTAGCGCCGATCTGCTTCTTTAATGTACAGCCAACTTGGACGTTACAATAAATAAACAGAGCCCTGATATTTCGAGATAATTCCGAGAAGGGCGATTCATTCGCTGATTCCCCCTATTGTTGAAGCTGAGGCCGGTTGACCTCACCAATTGTTCACGGCATTGGTCTTGGACTACCGGAGAACCGTGATATGGCGGGTATATCTTCATACATTCGAGGCAGTTCCCATATCTTCATTCCCAGTGTGAAAGAGCGTCGTTCTTGTCGGGTGACCGGGCCTTGTTGAACTTGAGGACTGCTCAAAGATCTTTCTTGAGAAGTTTCTCAAACTTGCAGTGTCCTCGCGGTTTCTTATTTCCACAACACCTCAGGCATGTAGTCCCATGAGCTATCATCAGATGATGCAGTGGGAACTTTAGCTCATTCGGTATCCTGGCGTCCAGATGGGCCTGCACCGTCACCACGCTCGCTTCGGCTGGTCTCCAGCCCCAAAGCCCTGACAGCCGATATATGTGAGCATCGATAGCAAACACGTCCCTTTTGAGACAGATGCTGATGAGGCGGTGTGCACACTTCAGCCCGATTCCCCAGAACTCGGTCACTTCGGCAATCACCTCGTCGTCAGTCTTGGTAAACAGGTGCTGCAGATCCCATTTTCCGTACTTGCTCTTGACATCGTTCAGCAGGGTCATCAGGATCCTGGCCTTGCGATTTTCCATGCCGCCAGGTCGGAGGGCATCTACAAGCTTGTCGTTGCCGCCCTTGACGATGGATGAATATGCGAATGGCGAGCCGTATATGTCCTTCATGCTTTCCATTGCTTTCTTCACGTTGGACCAGCTTGTGGCTTGGCTCAGAGCTGCGACCACCAGTGCGTCCATGGCGTAGGGGTAGTCTTCGGCTGGCGCGTCTGGGGCTGCAAATACTTGAGGGACGGCATCGCTATGGAGTTCTTTAAGAATGTCGTGTGCCTTCTTGCACTCGTTTGGTGTGGGGCGAAGGAAATCGGGAAACGGTGAGAGTTTTGCCGTGCGGAATGATTGTTCTTTAACTTGGACAGCATTCTGGTCATTGCTTGGAGACGCATGGTTATCGACAGACTCAGATATAGCCCTCGGTTTTGATGTTTGTGATACGCTTTTGCCATGACGTCTTCCCTGTGTGTTTTCAAGATTTGGTCTTGTGTGAATTCGGCTTGATGTCACCGTTTTGAGAGCGGCAGCGCCTCGGCGGACAAGAATATTTGGAACAATTCTCATGGCGAATACTAGGGCAAAGGGAATTGAATTGCGCGAGGCAGAAGGAGAAGCAAGGAGGAAAGACGACACTCGGGCAGACGAGTTTTTACCGTCTCGACCAAGATGTTCATGATTGGGTACAGATGGCCCCACCCACCCCGAACCTGTCTCGGACTAGGTATCCAACATTCGAGCCATTATCGCCATTTCACATGTTCTAAGGAGAGTTGCCAATGTTGATTTTACAGCCAAGTCTAGCTATTTACCAATCTGGCACCGACTACAATCTTGGCGCACAAGAGTCCCGGGTAGGTCAAACCCCATAAGGCCGAAGACCCACACTCTGATCGGGATCACGGAGCTAGACGCGGACCTAGCCGGCCCAGCATCCTTGAGTCAAAGCAACCCACTGCCGTCTCCCTTAGGCTAGAACAACTTCCTTCCAGATAGGACCTGGCGAAAATGATTCCTTGACCATGGATTGCCGTATGTATCCCCTCCCCCGTCGCTCTGAAAGACCTTCGCTACAAGAAACCAGCATAGCATTGAAGCGTGGTTCAGAGGGATCGGACCATCCGATGTACTTGGGTGAGAGAACAATGACCTCGAATGGTTCTTGAGAGGAGAAGAAGTCCGTCTCTTCGAACCCATCTAGGGACATTTCCCCAACATCAACTCCGGATTCCCCCTCAAGCCGACATATCCCTGTAAAGACATTGACATTCTGGAGTTTGAGGTATACGGCCAACGTCCAAAACTGCAACACGGGATATTCAGGTATTGAACTTGGGAGCTTGGGTGTCTCGTTGGGAGTCGTGCGTGTTGTTGGAAAGTCCAGCGTAACTGGGGACTGGAACCCAGTTCTAGGTCGATATCCAATGCTTGGCTCGTCGTCAGCTGGGATTGACTCGGGATCCCAAATGAGACTGATGACGCCCGTCTTGCTTCGCTTGTACCAGACGATCCATGTCTTGGTGAGCCATGCATTCACCTTGAAAGGCATGTTTATGCCTATCCTTCCTCGCCATCCACACCAGGAATAGCTGGGGAAACCCTTGCGTCGTCGCAGAATACAACCGTGACATCTAAAGATGACGAAGCAATCCAGTGCACCTGTCGGCAGTCCCTGGAAAAAGTCCAAATTTGCTTTGTCTGAGATGCGGCGGATAATGCCCGCCATAGCTCGGAGAACGTCGTTCTGATCCGTCAGGACGCGAGCGGTATAATACATGAGCATGCTGGAATAGTCATCCAGAGGATCGTCCAAGTGCACCGCCATGGTAAGCAATGATGAGTTGTCGTACCATGGTTTTATCACACGGGTCCGGTCGATGCAGGATTCCGAGAACTCGGCGCTTCTGCAACGAAAGAAGACTTTGTTGTCGACAAAGTAGAGAGCCCGGCGGGACAATACGTGTTCCTGAAACCTTGAAACATGTCAGTGATTTAATCGTTGAGGCTTGGGATGGTGATAGTGACATACGTCCAGCCCCTTGAGTTGTATACCGAGTTCTTGAGCAGCTGGTCCATGCCAGTGTAAAGACCCAGTCGTACATCTGGCTTTACCTCGACGGCAAGCTTCACAGAGGGCCGGCTACCAACCTGAACACCAGGTAGCCCAGCATTGGCGTCGGATCCGCAGCCGGCGACAACTGTCAGCCAAGAGCGCTCATAGATCTGATCCATCACATTGATGCCCCGCTCAAGATCCTCCTCATCATTCTGGAGCAGACAGAGGGCATCGACCCATAGATACTGCACTCCAAGTCTTATGCAAGGCGTGATGGCATCACATATCGTCTTAGGCAAGGCCGAAAAGACTTCTCCAATGGTTCCGGGGACCAGAAGCCGAGCCAGATTTGACTTTGTCAGCCTAAAGTTGGACACGGCCCCCCAAACGTAGCTGAGTGCAACATAGGGACGGTACTCTTGGACCTCGACTAGGCAGCTTCGTCTGACGTCGATGAGGCGGAGGACGCGAAGACCAGGGAATGTGGTGGAAAATGTCTCTTCACTTAGAGCGCAGTCGTTGCCATGTGTGGTTGCGCAAGTAGATATCCATCGTGAGACTCGGGAAAAGTCTAGCTCAGATTCCACTGAGGCGAGGAGGTAGTTGAAGCTTTCATCCGTGTCACTGCTGCTGCCGCTGGTTGGGGCAGCAAAGCAAATATGCTGCTCTGGCCAGTCGTCGATGGCGAAGGCGGCTCGATGTTCGAGTGCTTCATGATAGCTCCAAGTTAAAATGGCGTCCTCAGGAAGGGCTTTCCGAGATGGATTCGTTCGATAGTCCTCGGTACAAGCGTCCCTGACGAGGCCGCAGAGGGGGCAAGGACTGGCAAAGACTCGGGACCAAGGTCCGAGATTGAACTTTTCAACGTGTGTCGCTGTGAGGACATCCTTGTCAAGAGGGACTTGGGCGCAGTAGTCGCAGAGCTCGTTTGATTTGGCCATGATTGGTTCAAGGTCGTGAGAATGGAGATGACGGCTTCTAAAAGGCGCATAGAAATATCTGTGAAATGTTAAGAGGAATCAGGTGAGACGACATGTGCGCGGTTACACCAACCAATGAACGACGGGGATATGGAGGAGTCAGATAGACCTGGAGAACCCGGCTACAGTTTCGGTCGTACGTGGATTGGAAACGACAAAGGCGTGTTTTCTTAATCAAACTGCATCTCTTGCTTCTGAACTACCTAACATAACCATGGCCATCTCTTGAAAGATGATCAAGACAAGCACTCCCAACATCACTCGATGCTGTCCTCCAAGCCGCATCCATCATTTCTCCCATACATGGCCATTCATCTTGCGCCGCTTTGCAGGTGAATCATCATCAAACTCAGCCACGGAAACGCGCTTACGGATGCCTAACACCGTCCGGAGATGATGCATGCCGATCGGCTCGCTCTTGTGCTGCGACAGTACAAAGGCTGTCTTGACCGTATTCTTGATCTCTCGTCCATTGAGGCCAGCCTTGGCCAACTCGTTGTACCCCTCCTCGTGGATGTCAGTAGCCTCTGTCGTATGTCTCTCAATGAAATTGACCCAGAGAGCCCGGCGGGAGCTCTCGTCGAGGTCATGGTAGGGGAGTGTGAGGTCGATCCTGGACTTGAAAGCAGAGTCAATGTTGCTGATTCGGTTTGTTGTTAGGAACATTAGCCCGCGATAGAACTCCAGGCGTCGGAGAAAGACTGGATAGTTTATTTTATTAGGCTAGGCATGGTTGTATATCAGAGTATTGTGACTTACTTGAGACGAGTTCGTTGCGAGCCAAAGTGTTTGAGTCACGTTTTTCAAGGAAGACATCAGCTTCGTCAAGGAGGAGGGGAGCACACCAAAGACGACAAAGCTCAAAGGTTCTGGCCAAGACCTTGTCGACCTTGCTCGGGTCGGTTCCGAGTTCAGAAGCACTCAACATGTAGAGAGGGGTTTTGGATTTATCAGCCACTAAGGCTCAGTCAATATTACGGCCGCTAGTATTTCACAATGGTAGATCACTTACCTGCCTCGGCCGTGAGTGTTTTCCCAACCCCTGGTGGCCCGGACAGCAAGATGATAATGCCCTCGCCTGTCCCCATTATTAGTCCAACCAGATCTTTGTTGCGTCGTTTGTGGAACTAGCGCTAGCTACGTACCTTTATGCTTCACAAAATCATCGAAGGAGATGCCTGCACTGCGCTGACGGTCTGCAAATGCCATGACGAGATCCTTGTCCCCTGCCGGCAACATGAGATTGTCATATGGAGCCTCATTCCAGTCCGGCTCTCCGATGTCGTCAACATCGAACTCGCCTAAGCGCCGTTAGTTCACCACCGCCTGGGCTGAAAATCTTGGTGAATTTCACATACACCATTCTTTAGTACTCAGGTCAAATCCCTTGACGCGGGGCACGGCAAGGATGCACTCCAGATCAGTGAGAGGGCGTATCTGTTCCATCCTCTCCTTCTTGGACGCCTCTCCCTGTTCAGATCCATCGTCAGATGAAGCTTCATCATCTGATTCTTCTGGAGCCTCTTCGACACAGGCTGGTTGCATCCAGACCTCTGATCGACCCAGCCGAGGTTGTGGGGGTAAGTCTTCTTGGCAATTGATGTACGCGTGAGCGTCGATGATGATGCGTCCAGATAGCTTTGACGTGGGTGAGTGAGGACCCCTCCCTATGAAAGATGCGAGAAGACGTACCTGCTTTGGAATCTCTTTCCACTCCTCGTAGCGATTCTCCCGAAAGATGTACTTCTTTCCTGTGCAGGTGGCGACGTGAAAACCGCGAAGCTGCTCAAACTTGCGCCCTCGGGCGAGCATAGCCTCCCGGATGGCCTGGTGTTCCTGCTCGAACTCCAAAGGATACACACCCAACTTGGTGACTGACATTGACCCATTGTACTCGAAGATTTTCTTTGTCGTCGTCTTCGTACCGGTATAGGAACCGTTCCAGTCAACCTGACTGAGACTAAGCCTCCAGTGCGCCTTCGGTATGATATTAGACGGTGGCACCAGTTCAACGTCCCGGAGTCTTGAGATACAAGTTTTGCCTCCCTCTTGAGAAAGCATGAGACACCCTGGGGCCAAAATGAGCCACAGCAGGTCGAAACTAATCACCCCTGTATCTCTAGCCTTCTTCAGGGCATCGAGATGTTGTTTGAGAAGATGTTCGAGCTCCCGGCGGAGAAGTTCAAGCTCTCCCTTGGTGACTGGATCCTGAGACTCGAGAGCTGTTGCCATGTTCTCCCAACGGTGAACATAGGGCGTAAAGGGAGGGTGAACAGCGTAAGGGCTATCATCGGGGTACCACTCAGGGTAGTCCGAGAAGATCTGGTCGAGGACCTTTCTGAGTCGTGGGCTTCGGGCCTCGATCGAGTAGGTGGCCCAAGCGACGGCGGTTTCGCCCTGCGAAATCCGAGAATGTCTATGAATCACGGCAAAAGGGTTGCCGAGGCCGAGAACACGCTGCTCTTCCGCTGTGGGGTTCTCAAACTCGGACCATTGAGCATGGGCGGTGCCAGGATCGGACGAGTGATTGTAAAGGGATTTGGTCTCGCAAAGGGAGCCGATGTCGTCAGGCTCACCTTGAGTAGTCATCTTGGTGGGTGGAGGGACCTATGCTGGCTCTTTGCTGTTGATAATGCTCTGTAGAGGTAGGTTGACGATAGCTTTAGGAGATGGCATGGGGTTTATATGCAAGAAGATGCTATTGACTATGACATCATTTATTACATCGCTTCCATGGAGTAAATACAATTCTTGCAGGACGTCCATTGAGGCCTGGCGCTTGTCAGCCTTAAAGAATGACATGGAAGTCATGCGAGTGCGTCTGTGTGTGTGATTTGCGGTATCTTAGGATGCAAGATAACGCCCGACGACAACCAAGAAAAACGCCATGAGAAAAGTTTTTTCCAAGCCACTAAGGGCCTCACAGGCAGTAGCCTGAAAAGATGACTTGGAATGGCGGTGTAGACGTATGTGGGTGATTTGTTCGTAAGAGTCTCTCCGCACGTTGACGTTGTGCTACCACACCTTACATCGCGCGTTCTTCTTCACAGCCTGAGTAGCTGATGGCGCAGTTTGCAAGGAATCAGGCTGCGATGCCAAATGGCGAGAGTTGGGCTTTGTTTCGATTTGACTCTCGGAGCCCAAGGCATTTTGAAGGCAACACATATGGCTTTGGCTGCGTGTGAAGGGATTCCAACAACCAAGTCTGTAACTATAGTCGCATCTGATATTGGGAATAGGACTATTCTTGTGTTGCAGTTCATTGTCTTGTTTGTGTTTTCTGTCCTGGGGGGTGCTCAAACTACCGAGCTTCCCTGAAAATTGTCAAGCTGAGCCATGCCCAGACACGCGAGAAGCATTTCAGATGGAGGCTGTCGCAGCCCGACGTGTTGGGCCTGTTTCATCGACCCTAGAACTGTGTCTGAGCATTGGTCTCGCGGGAGGAAGAGTTTCCAGGTCTCGATTTGTTCACAATGGCCTTTAATTGTGCGCGCCACATTCTTTCAGAGCAACCCTTGCTCCTCGGTAGTTAACCCTTGGCTGAAGGGTCGATCTTGTCTCAGCGCCACTCCCTTGCGTCAATACGAACGACCAAGACATTGGATGACAATTATAGAACCAGCCGAATGACCTTGGCAGTGAAGGAAACATGTTATCGGTGTACACAACATTATCATCACCATTTGTTGAGGTTTAATTCGCATCACTGGCATGCCTTCATTTTTACTAATACTATCATTTCCCGTCGGCAACAAGTGAACAAGCTCATACTTTTGATCTGATGCGAAGCCCCAACAAGACCCAAGACATGCTACCCCTTCCGATGAGACACTGAGGCTGGTATAACTCCCTCCATTCCAAACCATCGACGCCGCCTCCCTCAAACACTTTCCGATCTAAATCGATACTCCCAACTTCTAGTCGCCCTGGCATTAGCGTATTTCAATTAACACTTTGATGTCAGGGGATCCAGCCACACGGAGAAACGGCTTGTGTGACAATCAGGGTCAGCTGAAAGGCAATCTTCTCCCTGCATCTCCAGCCACACGCAAGATGCTGAGTCCTCGAAGTTTGGTATGTACTGGCTCCAGACGGTTTTTTTTTTCATCATTATAGCATTGTCTAGGACCACGTATCCTGTCCCTTGGCGAATTATCGTCAATACCCAGCCACACGGGTTGACATGTCTCGCCACCGGAGAACAATGCAGGCGTTCGCAATGGCTCCATCAGCGAACTTCGGGGCATCTTGAGGTGCAGTACTGCGTGCCAGAGGCTTTTCAGGGCGTCGACGCCAAGTATATCAACCAAGCTGCACCTCTGTCTTCTGATCGACATAACCACCACTTCCAAGATCATCAACGCAAGCAACCTACCTACAGACCCCTCGGCAATACCGGACTATCCTCGACACAAACAATCAACATCATGAGGAGCTCATTGGCTTTCTTGGCTTTGGTAGCCTCTACCTTTGCGGCGCCCCAGGCCGTCACAGAAGATATCAGGCCCGAGAGCGGCCCGCCTAAGGGATGTAGCGAATCCTACGACGGCACTTTTGAAGTCACAATCTACAAGAGTGGAAAGTCAAAGCGTGATTCTCAGGTGAGAAGCCCATCTTCTGTCCCTGTCATTGCCCACTAACCAGCCGAAGCCGCGAGAATGCAACGGAGAAGGTGTTCTGGTCATGACCCTCAAAGATGGTGTCCTCAAGGATGCCCAAGGCCGAACAGGCTACATCTCCGACAGCTACCAGTTCCAGTTTGACGAGCCTCCTCAATCTGGCTCCATCTTCACTGCCGGCTTCTCTGTCTGCTCTAACGGAACTCTTGCCCTCGGACCTTCAGCTGTCTTCTGGCAATGTCTGTCAGGTGACTTCTACAACCTCTATGACCGTCACTGGGCTGAGCAGTGCTCGCCTGTCGAGTTTGGCATCATGCCTTGTGGTGAAGGCTCCAAGGACGCGCCTAAGAAGAGAGTTGTTGGAAGCAGCATTGTTGCCACGACTGTTGTGACGGTCGTGTCTGACGGAACAACCAAAGAGGTTCCCACCACTATCGCTGTTCCCATGTGCCAGATTGGCGATGGTCAGGTCCAAGTGCGCACGACACCTTGCGATGACATGAACTTGCCTATCATTACTGCTCCCCCAGTCAGCCAGGTCTCAGATGGCAAGCTTCAGATTCCCACAGATGCTCCGCCTGCTCCTCCAGCCCCTGCCGCGCCTGCTGCCCCTGCCGGAGCTGAGCCAGCCGAGCCCGAAAACAACGCGAAGGGTGGTGAACCGTCCGGCGATGGCGCTGCCGGAGACTCTCCTGCTCCTGCTGGTGATGAACCTGCTGCGAGTGCGTCTTCCGATGAGCCTGCTGGCGAACCCGCCGGTGATGGTGACTCGGGCGAGGAGTCTGGTGAGCCCGCCGCGCCTGCTGCCCGGCCTGCTGGTGTCTCTCCTGGCGATGATGACGCCGGCTCTGGCCCAACAGCTACAGGTGGTGAAGCTCCTGCTAACACCGGAGGCCCTGCCGGAGACGAGGCTCCTGCTGGTGGCGCGGCTGCTGGAAGCAAGCCCACTGGCAAGTCATCGCCTACTGGCGCCGAAGATTCTGAGGTGCTGGTCACCGACTCTGCCCCCGCTCCCTCAGGAACGGACGACGATGAAGAGTCTGAAGATGCTGAGGAGGGCAGTGCTACTGGCAAGCCTACACGAGCTGTCAAGCCATTCCGCCCTCAAAGCACCGATAGCGAGGATGCAGAGGAGACTGAAAGCGGGTCAGACGCCACTTCAAGTGATGAGGAGGCTTCTGATCAGTCTGCGTCGCCAGAGTCGAGTGCAGTGAAGGCGGTGCCAGCTGGTGTTGCCCTGATGATGTGTGTAATTGGAAGTCTCATGATGTTGTAAAACAATGAGCTGGAAGGATATGACTACTTGGATGAAAACTGGATCAGGATAGCATTGATGGGGTGTTTGGTCTACGGTTTTGCTTTATGATATTTCGGTTAGAGTACGAAGGGGCGGTCGGGGGAAGGCCTCTGCGCAACCCAACGGAAATAACACAGCTGTAACACAGTAATGAAGTGCATTCAACTTGGTTAAGACATGTGAACCGTACCATATTAATGAAGGCATATCTACTGCCAACTGGCCAAGTATCTGAACGCTTTGCCTCGGTGTTTTAAGCTTTTGAACCTGCAGGGCCAATGATGTCACTTGGCCACTCAGCGTAACAGACAATGAATGATTCCTCATGTTCCCCGCCAATTGGAGCCGATCGCGCCCTATTGACAGGGGGCGCAGAGTGGTGGGTCACCTCTGACGTGCTGATAAAAGGAGTCATTCGCCGGGCATCTTGGAGCTAACAACCGAGCATCTCCAACCGCATCTCTTAAGAACTGTCATTCCCTGGGGAGCAATCTTGAGCCAGCAAGCCTTCAAGATGTTGTCTCAGCTTACGTGGTGTCTTCAAGACAGCCTCCAGAGTCACCCCCTAACCTATACCGCCATTGTGATCACCATTTTACTTGGACTTCCGACAGCTCTCTTCGTTCTAAAATGGACCGGAAACTCGTCTTCAACACGCAGAAAACTGCGGAACTTACATCGGTTACGGGCATCGTCTAGTAACATGGCAGATCAGGCCGACCCCAAGTTCGACGTCCCAGAAGAAAGCTCAATTAATGGACCAATCCGCATCAAAGCTATCTTCATCCATCCCGTCAAGTCTTGCGGACCGATCGAGCTGGATCAAGCTATCTTGACCAAGACTGGCTTCATGTACGACAGGTGCTTTGCAATCGCGACTGAGGTGACGAGGGCAGACACTGAAGGAGGTTCTGTTTGGCGTTTCATCAGTCAGCGAACCAAACCCCTCATGTCGCAAATCAAGCCCGAGTTGTGGATTCCCCACGAAAAGAGTGATCCTCAAGATCCGCTAGTTCGTGCGGGAGGATGCTTAGTCCTACGGTTCCCCGACCCGGATCCCCCAAGTTGGATCAACCGGCTTCAATGCCTGGTTGACTTTCATCAAACCGTTCAACGAGAGGTATCCTTCATCGTGCCTCTCCAACCGACATCCGAATTGGTGGACGAGTATAGGATTAGAATGAAGCCCTTCACTATCCACTCTCGTGATGCAAAGGGTCTGGATATTGGCAGGATTCCCTCGGTGGCAGCAGCACTTCCCAAGTTGAACAAGTTCCTTAAGCTCTCAGATCAAAACCTCACAATTCTGAGGTGCACGCCTGACACACTTGTACGGACTGACAAGAACCTCGCTCCTTTGGATCATATTGGTACACCGGCTGTTCATGGTTACACGGATCAGCAGCCCATCAACATCAACAGCTTGTCCTCGGTCCACGCTGTCTCGTCAATGTTGCCAGTGGAGAACCAACCTCTTAATGCACTTCGGTTCCGCGCCAACATATGGATCACGGGTGCTCCAGCCTTTGAGGAAGAGAACTGGAAGCGGTACCGTGTTGTTTCCAGAAATGCGGGTTCAAATACAGGGTCCAAGGTTGCACCAGCGCTGTCTGTTGTCTGCCGTACATCTCGCTGCACCATGCCCAACGTGGATCCAAATACGGGCAAGTTCGATACTGACAACCCGGCTGCAGACAGGGCCAGAGGCAGAGCGCAACCGAGTACGACACTGGTCAAGTACCGTACGGTTGAGGATGGAAACCCTAGGGCGCTTGGTTATCTGGGTATGCATTGTGTTCCCGAGGACCACAGCTTAAACGAAGCAAAAAGGCAAGATGTTGGGTTATCCGTTCGGGTTGGAGATGAGATTGAGGTTCTTGAGAGAGGTAGCCATCTTTATGGGTCCACGGGCAACGATTACTAGACTATTTTTGCCAAATTGGAACACTGCTAATATCTTATCCCTTCTATCTTGTCTTCCATTTACAAGTCCTTTTGTCTATCTGGCGGTACATAACTCTGGAAGTGCTATGATGACCAGAGTAGGCTTTTGATTCACCAGGGTGCGTGCTGTGCCTGGCAATGGCTGTAACGGCCCAACGAGCCATGAAAACCACCGAAGATGCATAATTCTTCTTGATGTACTTGGTTTTACACCTTCTGCGCAAATCATGCATTTCAAATAGCAGAGAAAGGAAACGACTTTGCGAGAGTTAAGCTCAAGGTGGTCCAGGTAAACAGGTATGGACGTCGACTAGCCAATCACCAGGCCTTGTCAAATCTCACGTCACCAAACCAACCAATCATAACCCTGGGCTGTTGGTACTGTTGCCTGGCATGGGACTCCAGAGAGCCCGTCATATAAAGTCCCCTCACGACCCTTCCTTTGCCAACTGTTTCCCTCCCTTTTCACCTCAGCCATCATAATGGACACCCAAGCTGCATCACCACGCAAACATTGCCCTCTACCAAACGAGGTCTTGTTGCTCATATTTTCTCAATTTCTCATCAGGCTGCATCCTGACCCCCGCCATGGTCCTTTTGGCCTCATAAAATGGACTCTCGGACGATATAGAGATCTGAGCAATATCTGCAAAGCCTCGAAGCAGCTCAAGGCAGTCGCTCAACCTTTGCTTTACCGCTTCTTGCTCACCTTCCCTTATCACCGGGGAGTCGACAAGGTGCTTGGTTCGATGAGTAACAATCCTCAACTTGGCGAACTTGTCGAGGATTTCGATCTGCGGTACAGTCTCGATACGCTCAGGTGGGACAGCAGGCATGGTGAGTGGTTCGGACAGGCTCGTTCACATCTCAACATGCCACCTGAGCTGGCAGACGAGATTGAGTCAGTTCTGTGTACGGTGTTGAATCACTACACCATGGAAGCCCGGGATGCCTTGACCGCTTTTTGGCTTTCTCTGATGCCAAACTTGAAGAAGCTGAGCTTGCTCATGATGGACGAGACTGACCTCACGTCTGCCCTGCTAAAGCACGCAGTTGAGTCCACGGTAAAGACCTCGATAGGCACTCGGCCATTTTCCTCGCTGAGGGAGGTCAACTTCAACCAAGCTCCTTACAAGAAAGAACAAGGCATCTACATCACCGCTATTGAGCCGCTATTCAAGCTTCCCTCGCTGAAAATCCTGCGAACATCTAGCGTCCACTGGTCCCAACCGGACAACGGCGACGTCTTCGTATTACCTACAACTACCTGTTCGCTTGAACATCTCGAATCCAGATCATCAACCATGCGACCCGAGACTGTGAAGAGTATCCTGATAGCATGCAAGGAGCTACGAACCTTGAAGCTTGACATCGGCCTGCCAAGTTCTCCTAGCTTCTTCCCTGTCTCTTATGACGTGGGAGAAATCCTACGGGAGCATGGGCGGAATCTTGAGAGGATCGGCCTTTCCTTCCACTTTACCGCTACAGAAAAGATAGGGGAATGGTTGACTGGTGAAGAATACGTGGCCCGGAGAATAGGCGACATTCGATCTCTGTCCAATTTGAAACACTTTCGACTGAGGCTACCGAGTTTCGAGAACGGCATGTACCGATGGAGAAGACCGAACGGACCCTTCCCGCCACTCATGAATCTTGTCGAGATGCTGCCGCGGTCACTAGAAACCCTCATACTCCGTTGCGGGTTTTGCAATAAGCAAGCTCTAGTAGAGAATCTTGACAGATTACTCGCTGCTAAGGAGACGTTGCCTAATCTTAGGTGCGTCATGGTATCGAGCGACATCAAGCTGGAGAGAGACTTGCTGGACATTGGGTGGAGTTGGAAGATTGCGGGAACCTGCGTAGATGGGGGGTGGAAGTGGAAGACGAAGGGTGAGGATCGGTATGGCCTTTTAGTTATGAAGAAGATGGGAGTCAAGCACAAATTTAACATGGCAAGGTTAGATGAAATCTGAGAGGGACTTGGGGGTTTTTGTTGTTAATTAAGTCTCCAGAAGAGGGCATTTAGCACAAAATGAAAGAAACACTACGGTATTATACGGTATTAGGTTTTGATACCATGTTGTATTCATAGCTGTTTTTTTTTTTTTTTTATTGTTTTGGCTGATGACTTTTGACACCATTGCAGCATATAATAATGAAAGAAACACCTAGAGTACAATTTCAACCCATGGTGGCATGAAGGCCCAATGCTGCGACACACATTAAGACGTGACACATCATTGCAGGCTTTGACAGATGTTGGTTTGCTCAGAGTCTTACACAACAAGTCAGGATTTGTCCCATGATGATGCCGCTGAACAAGAGGCCCAGGTTTTGGGATGGAGCAGTCACTTGCAGCCTCTGTTCAGCTGCTTTTGAAGGCAGATGCAAGCTGCTGTTGAGACCGTCCCGGAATGGTTGATGAATAGCCACGTCGGTGATATAAGGAAGGGAACAGACTGTTAATCGACGCTTAACCGAGATATTCAGTGTATTGTGTGTGATGAACTTCATATTGTGCACCCTTGCACTTTAAAGAGCCTGATTCATTCCCCAGTCTGCAGTATAAATAACGCCAATGTCACGAGCGTTCAATAACTCTACTTCCTGTCTCCATACATGGTCAACCATCCTACGCAGAACTCTGAAGCCGTTAGGATATCACGCCACGTCACGCCTACAGCACGATGAACTCTCAGATGACGCCTGTCGCGTTAGTATTTACTCACAAGATCCCAATTAGACTTGTACGAGACTTCAACGTTCTGCGGGAAGCCATCAGAGAAATTTATGGTAATCAGTTTATCTTGTATCCTGAGGGTTATGACCTTATAATCATTGTGCACGCCGGCACGCCGGTGTTTCTAAAAGACAAGTTGGTGGAGAAGGGGGCAATACTTGCAGACGTTAATACGACTTTAATCTAGAAAATAGAGTTAATGGGTACGGCGGATGAGTTCAAGTTCCAAAAAGGGTGGTGTCGGGTTGTGGTCCACTAACCCTGTGGACAACCCGGGACTTCCAGGCAAGAAGATCTGTGGTGACATGACATTGTCTGCCCGGAGAGACAGACCAGGTCTGATGCACTGTTTCGGTCACTGGATGAGAGGAGTTAGGTGGGAATTGTGTCACCACATATGCCGTGATCAGATTAGGCTGACCATCATCGAGTCGACTTTGCCCCAAAAGCTTGCAGAATTCTGCTTTTCGTTTGGATTACCTTTCAGGAGCATAAATATCCTCCTTGATTAGGGAGACTGGCCTTTTCTCGGCAGCTACAGATCACAAGGCTCAATCCTCATCCATATCTTCAATGTAGCGCAGCTACTGTGTCCCAGATCTGGCCTGCCCATTTCTGCCGAGTCGATAGAGGAGTGTCTGGCTTCATCATCGACCACAGCCTCCCGTGACGGCTTGTTTCGATCCATTCGTACAGCAGCCCTTTTGTCTGCTCGTTAGGATATGCAACGATGCCAAAGAGACGCGACATATGAAGATGCTCTAGGGGAGGATTCGAGGCCTTGATCTTAGCATATTTGCCAATCCCGTCGATAGGGTCAGAAGGCGACCATGACGGCTTGTAGAAAATTGCTGGCCATTGACGCTAACTCTCTGGGGAATGATGTCGTAAATGCGATGACCTTCGCTGTAAGGAACCTCAACCTCGCGAGGGTCGAGAACGGGAAAGGCTGATTGTATCTTGTAAATTTCCCATTCGTCACTAGGCCCTATTTCAGGTACTCGCTTTGTGATGCCGACTGCGAGAGGCCTTTCGTCGATGACACAGTATTCACATTCGAAGGCGCCGCGGGGGGCGAGACCGGCCAGCGTCAGTTTTCCCGTATGCACAACTGGCGGTGCGAGCCGTTTGAACTCGGGAAGGAACACATCAGCAACCTGTTCACCATAGTCCCAGACCTCAGGGTTGTCATCTTCGCCAGCGATAACCTTGGTAAGAATTTTTTGGAAGAGGCTGAACGCAACAGGGGAGTTGGAGAAGCTGTTGAGAAGGCCTTGCTCACATTTTAGGCATGCCACAACAAGGGCAATTGATTTGCTGTGCTCAAAAATGGAATGCCGTATTTGTTTTAAGATGGGCAGAGGCTGGACGTGTTGTCAGTGTCAGCAGGGCGGCCAGCATACCTCGCAATGCAACGGCCCCCTTAACAGGAGCTTGATTATCGTCAGCCTACCAAGGTGTCCAACCATGACCAAGGAGCAGGCTGAGACATTCAACACGATGCGCCGCATAGTTTAGAGGCATGCTTCAGCGGTAAATATGCAACATCAACAAGTGTATCAAGCACGCGTCTGCTTGCGAGGTACGTAACACTTAATCCTGACCATCTGGTTCTCATGCTGGTGAATCCGCTTCACCTTTCTGTGAAGGAATCACTTATGGCTAGAACCCTCATACTGTGGTCTTTAACTTGTCTTATTGAAGGCCAGCGCAGCGTCTTAGGAGACGGCACCTTGAGCCTTGCAGCCATCTCCGACCCAGAATCAGCTCTGTTTGGACATATCCCCGCCATGGAAATGTAACTGGACCAGATAGTAATCCAAGAGGATTATCGATGACTCGGGAAGGATTTCCGCCGGTCAACACATTTTGTTTCATCTTCTTTTCCGCGAAGCACTATCCCAGAAAGTTAACTAGTTGGTTTACGCCAGAGGAACGGGCATGAAGCAGCTCTTAGTTGGTATCACCAACTCTTCCTACCCGGTTGGGGAGCTATAGAGTGTTGACAGATGAAGGACAAGGCACACTGGGATGGGAATCTGACAGTGAATCCGCTGAGTTACACCACAGGAGGTCAGTGGCAAGAACGATAAATCGGATAATTCTCTGAACAAACGAAGCGTAGCCAGGAATACGGTTGAAGAGTTGCCTTGATCCCGGCCTATATTCGCGTGATTGTACCCCTTGCCCGCAGACATGACCAACAGATGTCTTGCATGGCGCTACCCACGATTCACAGCTACATAAGTACAACCTTGTTCTTATAAAGGGGAGCCGCACGCTTCCTTCGCTCTCGTTTGGAGCATCAACATTCTCGTGCCTCTAAGCACTACGCTTTCACACGCCATTCCCACACACTTACTAACCTTACTACTGCAAACATGTACCCGTCTCGGGTTCGACTTGCCGAGGCCAGAGATGTGGACCTGGTTACAAATGTCCTCATCATGGCCATGGAGGATAACCAATGCTGGCAATACCAATTCCCTCATAGCGCCACTTACTATGAAGATCACTGGAACTACACCAGAGACCTTGTCCGCCGCTTCCTTTCTACAGCGTATAACGACTGGATAGTTATGGTTCTCGAGATTGAAATTGAGGCCGGGGAGTGGGACATCGTTGCCGTTTCGGTGTGGGATATTTCGTACGTTAACAAGCGAATTCATGGGCATGGATACAGGCCCAACTCTCGTAAGTGGGCGTTTTCCGGAAACTTCGGACCTTTGGGAGCTAACTCTGACCCAGCACCGAATGACGCCCGTCAGTTTGGTTACGGGCGAAGCGACGCCGACCACAAGCACGTGGCGGCTTTCCTAACTGCCGAGCAGGAGAGCAAGCAAAGGTATTTCCGCCAGTACGGTCCAGGTCGGCTCAAATTGCAGATCTTGGGGACTTGTCCTGACTACCGCCGCATGGGATTTGCGACGCAACTGTGCAGATGGGGGATGGACATGGCCGATCGGGACGGAGTCGTCATTACTTTCAACGCGAATCCTCAGAGCACTCCACACTACGAGAGATTGGGATTCGGTAAGATGGGCCAGCAGGTCATTCAGGCTCCTGATGAGGAGGAGGCGGTGGTTGTAGACTGCCTGGCCTATTGACCTGGGAAATGGATCGTGCGGAGGTCTGCTGACTGCCTTGATTTGATTGGCAACTAATTGCTACGCTCTTAATTCATCATTCTCGGTCAATTACCATTGCCATTGCACACAAATTTCATCCTATTGTAGCTTCTTATGTCTACTTGTGTACATTTCGATGAGCATATCTACCACGACATGTCACCTCGAACACTGAGTATTCAGTGACCCTTTGAAGAAATAACCTTCTGAACACCCGGCTCAAGCCACGCAACATGTTCCGAAATCCCCTCCTTCTCAAACACTTCAGAAAGCTTCTCTCCATTCTCTGTGAAATGGCCCCAAGACTCGTAATGCATGGGGACAAGTACATCAGCTCCAATATCCCGGAACAAACGACTGGCCTGCTTCCCACACATTGTAATCTGTTTCATCGTGCCGTCAGGCATGATCGGAACCATCGCAGCGCCAATGTTAAAGATGGCGATGCTGATGTGGAACTTGCTTCGCGTTTCTGTGAGTTCTTCAAAGTAGACAGTATCTCCGGAAAAGTAGATTGCGTTTGGAAGACCATCTGTTTCCCCAAAGGTAGGGGAGGTGACGATAAAGCCCGTGCATTCGTTGCCCGGGACGTGTTGACAAGGAACTCCAGTGATGCTGAACTGCTCACCGCCAACATTGAGGGGTAGAGTTTCCCACGGAGAAATGCCCCTGACATCAGGACGTGGGAATAGGTTCTTTGCTCCATCTAGGGTGGTGATGACTCTTCTGCCGTCCAGCAATTGTCGACCTAGCTCATCCAGGTTATCGGGGTGGTCCTCGTGACTGAGTAGAACGGCATCAATGGCGGGTAGGTCGTGTAGTGCCATGGCAGGAGTTTCGCTGATCTCAAGAATCACCACACCGCGGTCCCACTGCGTTCCAGCAGGTGAGAAGAAAGGGTCAGTGAGGAGGTTAACGCCATTGATTTGGAGGATAGCGGTGGCAGTCCCGATATGGGTGATATTGACATCGGCATTGACCTTTGGAGAAGCCATGGTTAAGGGTGGGGTCCTTTCCAGCAGTGCGCAGTTGGTAAGATCTTTTAATGACAATACTTGATTCATGGACTGGAGGATGATGATGTATATGGTTAGCGCAGAGGTTAAGACCAAGAATATATACTGGGCACACTCCAACTCAGCCCAGCCAATATCCAAACTATTGACAAATACAACCATTATTAATCGACTCGACGGCTCCACAAGAGTATATACTTGCTTACTAGATGGTGGCTTGATAACTGCGGTAACGTGGACAGACAGCGCGTCCACCCCACGGTTGGGATACGGGTCAAGATTACTGTTGTCAGTCTTGGCGAATATAGTTACCTGAATGGGCCTATTTTCAATGCAATCGGGATCATGAGCGCATCTATCCGACGGGATGGAACGTGGTATCGAATCCAAGTATGGCTTTTCCTTGGCTTGTTATGTCGTGCATCATGCCCGCAGATGACCAGGTTACAGGGTTAACGTTATCGACTAATACGGCGAGACTATTTTCGAATTGTGGTATTGATATTATTCATCGTCATCAAAGACATGCATTAGAAAACAATACCCCGTCTCCTTGACAAATCGTGAGACACGGTAGAA
Organism: Fusarium sp. NRRL 66088; assembly: GCA_013186415.1. Classification (NCBI taxonomy): domain Eukaryota; kingdom Fungi; phylum Ascomycota; class Sordariomycetes; order Hypocreales; family Nectriaceae; genus Fusarium; species Fusarium sp. NRRL 66088. The sequence goes on from JABCKD010000074.1 coordinate 62,428, forward strand.
CCATAATCCCATTTCTGGGTCGTTGGCCCCAAACGCTTTGAACACATCGCAAGCCGTCTTCAATGGGAGAATTATAGAAGCTGCCCCAAATAGTTTAAACTCTTCTTTGAGAAGAAACTCAATGCTCCGGAATGTCCACAAGGCCAGTTGATTTATCATCTTGACGTCCAACAGGTCATCTGGCCCCTTCATCTCGGTGGATGCTGAGAGACATGGATATCTCGACCTCAGATTGAGAATGTTATAGGCGCATATCATCTGAAAAGCCCAGAGGTGAGTGAAAAAGTTGCCGGCGATGATGTCAGGGAACAGGATTGGTAAGTCTTCCTGGACTGGGAAGGTGGGCGACCACCGGTGGGCTGTCGTCTCTTCCTTGAGGGCTTCATCCCTGTGGGCAAGGTATTCAAGGATATTCAACAATTCGTCGACTATCTCTTGAGCGTTTGCAATGCCTTGGTCAGTTGTGGCGTCTGATAGATCATCAATTCGTCCGAGAATAGCCGCGAGAGGCAGGACTTCAGTAAATAATGACTGAAGGGGTGATGGGGTGTAGAATTCAAATGGAATTGAAGTCCAAGCAGGGTCGGAGAGAAAATGTTTGCGGCGGGCAAAGAATGCCTGGATGACCTGCGGATGTTGATGATAGGCACTTGGCTGGGAGTGAATTGCTTACGAGAACTGGCCTGAATCCGACAAAGAGATGATGGGACACTCCCGAGGCGTAGAAGCAGGGCTTTTGAAGCTTCATGAGATCTTCTATGCCCTTGGCATGGACAAGGCCGCCAGTTGGGCCTGTGGGCATAATCATCTGGCTCCATTAGCTTAATTCGAAGTCAACAATCCAAGATCAGACAGTACCTCGGACAGGAACAAGCACATGATGCTTGCGGACACTATATTTGGAGATGACATAGCCCAACCGTCGATTCCACTTTTCAGAGATTCGAGAGCCGTGGTGTGCGCCGCCAACGCATCAGACATGGGTGCCCTTCCCTTACTTCCTCTGGCAAGGATAGATACTGCCAGAGTTTTGATGGCTGGTGATAAGCATTGATCGGCCTTTGATGCTCTAGCCAGTTCAGGAAGCATCTCAACCCAACCACCACAAATCCGATGAGAGAAGATGGAGGCTTGAGAGGGAACGAGTTGAGGTGTTTGCCCAACAGGACTGAAATTTTGAACCACAAGCGAGATGATATCGAGAAGCGGCCAACTCAGAGAACGCGTAAGGGGGAACTCATTTCCTGCCAAGGTCACTTGTTTCGCGGCAACCGCCTGTGGTTTCTGGTTCTCATTACTGTTGGTGCGACGACGCTGGCACTTTGCTTTGGTTGCCCTCGCTGGGAAGGAGTCGGACACGACTGGCGGTCGAAATATGAGATCATGATCATATCCTGCACACTTCTTGGAGGAAAATAAGCATTGCGAGCAACTCGGTCGTTTTCCATCACACTATACTGGGCATCAGACTGTGTCCGTAAGATCCGGTGTCAGGGTACTTACAGCCAATTTCCTCGCTCTACACGTATGGCACGTGGTTGTTTTTCTGATCTTCATGATTTGAAGTACCTCGAAGTTGGATATTCACTGCCAAGGAGAATTGAAATGGGGAATAACTATGTCTAGAGCTGACTTCAATCCGTTCAGCCGGCATCAAACGAGGTTGTCAAGTGGCGACGGGGCATCCGAGGGGTATCACGCTACGCCAGTTACGGTAATTAAAACCGCCAAGACATTAGTGTAGTGGGGATCCAAGCTGAGATTGGCCAATCATGTGAAAACTCGGGTTTCAACCTTCAACTTGATTCTCTCTGCTTTCTAATGCTCTCAACGTTTACACAACATCCTTGCCCTGAATAATTGTTCCGAAGGCGTCGGCGATCTCGAGGAGGGCAGTCTTTGTCAGATCCTCCGCCTTGACTCCCGGAATATCCCTGTCGCCGACGGCATCCTCGGCAATGAGGACGTCCCAACCCCGCTCGGCACCTTGACGAGCAGTTGTCGACACGCAAACGTGAGCCTTGGTCCCGTTAGCATCTATCAAGTAGGTAGCTTTGAACATGAGTTCTTCTCACCATATATCCAGTCAAGACAATCTTGCTTCGTCCAGTGGCCTTCAAGAGGTCTTGAAGGTCAGTCTCGGTGAAAGATCCAGGGTGGTTCTTCGTAACGACAGACTCTCCGTCCACGGGCTTCAACTCGGGGAGCTCCTCGGCGAGCTCAGTTCCGGGCGTGAAGACGGGAGCTCCAGCAGGAGTGGCATGGACGACGTGAATAACAGGGGCCTTGGCGGCACGGTACTTCTCAAGCAGAGAGGCGAGGGCAACGCGTGAAGTGTCAATGTTGGAGATGCGAAGCTTGCCCTGAGCGTACTCGTTCTGGGCGTCAATGATGACCAGGACACTGTCACTGGTGGACGCGGTGGAGGGCTGAACGCCGATGAGGGAGCGGAATGAGACAGCAGACATCTTGAGCGTTGGTGATGTAGAGTTGACAAGATTGGATATGAATGATATTGAGTAGAATAAAGTTATCAATCACCCTGATAGAATATGGTCGTATAAATAGTCTGGATTGAGTTCTCCACGAGTGACATCGGGTGACGGGAATACTATGCCCATTTTGGAAACATATTCCGCCAAGACTTTTCACTCATGCATGAAACTATGCTTGGTAATCGGGGTAGTTGATCACGTCTTGAGGAACCTTCAAGACGAAATTAACAAATTGATTGAGTCGCCGACTAAAATTAAGTGTATTTGAGATCATGATTTGAGATCAATCCCGAGTGTCGGAATCAATTGTTCACTAATCTTGCGCAGGACATCGAGCCAGGGAGGGAACAAGCATTAGTAAAGCAGCAGATGCCTCGTTCCAGGGCAATCGACCTAGACGCATTCGTAACTTGAATCCTGTGTTATATCACCACCTTTGTATTTCTTAACCCTTGGGTAAGGGCAAAAGTCTCTTTCAATCGAGACGCCTTGCTCATTTGGCAGACTCTTCGCAGCCATCGTCTCAGGCACCGAATCTTTCTCAACCCAACCAACGAGCCTCGCCAAGATATCCCCAGGATACGGACCAACACCACTGCGACAATGGTTGACGCCAGGAGCTTCGAAGTAGCGAAAGTAGTCGTCGATGTTGGCGAGGCCTGACAAAGGGGCGTCTTTAGCTAGACCATGCCAGAGGAATGTCCCATTGATGGATCGCGCTCCGGTCCATGCAGCCAGGGCAACATTTGCAGCAGCAGCACTGATCTGTGTATCTTTTCCGCTCTCCTCACAGAAGATGGTGGTATTGACAAGCGTACGAGGGTCAAACTCGCAGTCGTCTGAATTAGATATGATGCCGTCAACAGCACCGTCCAAATAATCGCAAGTTTCGATTGCTGCCCGAGTTATCGCCGCGGTTTCACAAAACTGAGGACACTCCCCAAACCAGTTCATAGTCAACTGTGGGTACGAGATCCAAGTGACCAACTCGGCGTAGTTGATGCCAGGAGCGCCCGACAGAATTCCGTCATACAATTCAGGCCAGCGTTGAGCCAGTGCCAGAGCTTGTCGGCCTCCAGTCGAACAGCCGGTAAAGTAAGAATACTCTGGAGACTTGCCGTAGTATGCTTCTGTAACCTGCTTGCCGATGATGGTAAAGTCATATAGGGATACGATCCAAAGTTGAGCACGTTGGGCCAGTTGATGTTTCCAGGACTCTTGAGAACCCAATCTTCGGTGATAGTCGTATTGTGTCCTCCGTCGCTCGATGCGACTGCATAACCTTGAGCCATACCTCCAACAATGGCTGGCTCACTCAGTCCAACGACAAAGCCACCTCCTCCAGTGCCTTGAAAACGACCGTTCCATTTTTCAGGCAACAGGACCTGGACGTTGACGTGGTCGTCATATCCAGGATGGGTGTACCAGAGGCTCACATTGCAAAAGTTTAGCCCTTGGACGCTGAAGGCGTGAGATGAGGCATATCTGCCTTGGTCAATCTCGTAGCTGTAATTCTTTGTCCAGGTTGTGTCAAGGGAGTAGATCTCAGCCCCAAACAAAGTTGGGGTTGGGAAGGAAGAGGCCGCACAACTAGCTTGAAGGCTCGAAGACATCGTGAACGAATATGTTGCCCATGGTCGTTTTCTAGATAAGGTGGCGAGGTTTTTAAGTCAGTGGTAAAGACGGGTGTGAATAGCCGCATCACCGTAGATGGTCGGCTATGCCGGGACTCCGGGAGACAATGCCGTTCCCGAGACGAATGTTGGTGATCATCATAAAGGCAAAACTAGTCCTATTGTAGAGAAGATGGCCGGGACGGAAAAGCAGCTTTGTGGGGAATACTTTCCGTCAGCCGCCCTCGCGCTGAGCACTGTTTTTTCCACCCGGTGCCTGTCTTCACGACAACCGGCGCCGAGGAAGGGTTTAGTGTTGGGCACGACGACGTGAAAGATGGTAGGATAAATTTTCTATCAGCTCACCGTCTTCACCCACCACTACGCCAATGGAAATTCATCAACATTCTTAACACTCTACTCCCGCCGTCGAAGAGTTTGACCTGGTCAAGGCTGTCAGCTCAGCGAGATATAGGGCAGGTTACCCCCATCATGCTTTCGAGGTGCATCCAGATAACCTGAAGGAGGATGTAGGCATTCAGGACTTTACAGGAACAGAGAATATTTTGCCCAGCCAAGATCCAGTCCTATTTGCGTCCATGGCCAAATAGTTGGAAATCTCAGATTGCGCCTAAAAGGTATCAGGCGGACCACCCAGCCGCCGATTACCAGCTACAGATGGTCGTTCTTCTTCTTGTTGATAACATTCCTGAAGGGGGCCATCAGCCGTAATAACAACGTACAGTTTACAAAACATACAGCTAGTTAAAGGCACCTGCAGAGTCACTTCTTATGCATTATACAAGTAATAACATGAATGGACGACGTGAGACGCTTAGGTGCTAGGGCTCAACCGCTTCCAAAGCCCAATACTCAATAATCGGTAGTAATTTTTGAGTGGCTATTAGCCCCTCCTGGTTAAACTGCCTTGGCAAGAACAGAATGTACTTTATGGCCGAGCCTGATTTGAAAACGGGCGTTGCTTAGTGGCCGCCAAAAGGCAACCAGCACAGCCTGCGGACACCTCATGCAAGTGCAGAAATGCATGGCAAATAAAGTCGAGCCGTTGGCTAACAGCTGCTGCGGGCTGACACGTGACTGCAAAATGAAGCCACAGGCAAACCTCAAGGCAGAGCCCAAAGTGAGGCTGGTTGTTTCGTGCAACCCCCGCTCATACATTATCTCTCACCTCGAAATTGCTCCCTCTGTAGTATCTTTCTATTACGTCTATGAATCTATCTTCATAAGCTTCGCAGCTGCTACTACCTACTACATTCTACTTCGACATTATGGCCGAGGTGGTGGGCCTTGTCACTGGCGTTGCAGGCCTCACGCCCTTGGTCGCCGGCGTCGTCGGCGGCATCAGACGATTACGACGCATCCGCAGAGACTCGACAGAGATCCCAGAAGGGCTTGACGCTATAATTAAAGAACTGGGGTTTCTGCAGATGGTTATCGAAAATGCAGGCACCATTTTTCGCGGACCTGGGGCGGAACATTGCCAAGGAAGTATCACTGCCGTCGCCAAAGGGATCGAAGAGCTGTTGGACAAGTTCCCATTGGACTCTATCTCAGCCGGCAAGAAGCCCAAGCTGAAAGAAGCATGGGACCTGCGCTACTGGGAGGAAGGTATCAAGGCGCTGAGAGAGACCATTGAGAGATCAAAGCAGGACCTGATGTTGTACCTGGGACTTGTGCAGGCTATGCAGTTGTCCGTAACTCTGTGCTTGATCATTAGTTCATTGCTGACCAAAATCTCTATAGGAATTCGGTATCTCGCATGATCCAGACCGAGAATTTGGGGATGGCGTCGGGCTTTGAAGCCTCCAGTTCGTCTGACTTAACGACCAAGTCTGAAGCATTATCGTCTCCCCCACCTATCAAGGACACGCCTCTTCGGCGAGCCGTGCGGCGGGATTGTGCTGTCAACCCATGTTCCTGTTCATGTCACCAAACCTCAAGAATATCAAGACGATTCTGGGCGTTGGAGTATTCCGGCCTGTTTCCACCCCGGAACAAATGCGACCAGGAAACGTGCACAGCTTCAGCCTCCGGGTTTCGTCTAAGGGTGGCACTCTCACAACTAGGGATTCCTTGGTCAGTGACGGTGGGCTTACGTCTCTTGGCAGGAATTGGGAGCTTCAGCATCCAGCCAGCGCTTCAGATGGAACGGGTCGTCAAGTACACGTCTCCAGGATTCGAGATAATATGGAAGTTGAAGCACCGAGTAATCATGGTTGATGAAGCCTGTATGGGGTTCCGAAGACTTGCGCAGGAGGACCCAAGTCTCCACCTTCATGTTGATCCATCTGGATCTTCGTATGTTGAGGTGAGAACACGATTGAACCTTGTTACGCCTTTCATGTTCTAACCAGTAGACAAGACACTTCTCGAGCTACCTTGGGGAAACACTGGATTCGGCGCAAGCGGTTCCAGGAAATACTTGGATGACCAGCTAAGCCTACTCCAAGTATTAATGTCCGAATCAGAGGTGACTTTGGGAACGGGGAACCAAAGGCAAGTAGAGGCAGGTTGAAACAGAAGTGGCGTTGATTAAGCTAAACAGTCAATTAGCTTCCTCGCCAGCCTTGCGACATGGTTCAACGGAAACGTGCACTTGTACCTCATGAAAACTGCACTGGAGCTCGGATTCGATCCTACAACGATCGACTCGCCGGTCGTTACTGAATGGTCGGGGGCATGGTTATGCCAGCCATGGACCCGGGACCTATTTCTTCTCCAGTTTCTCACCCTCTTATGCAAGGACAACCAAGGTAAAACCTTAGATCTGGCACGACGGAACGAAACTAAGGCTCAATGGTACAGGTTTTGCTGGGATGACGCCTCTTCACGAGGCTGTCCTATTTGGACAACCCGAAGACGTTCAACGTTGGGTTCCACGATCAAAGAAAAATGAGAGGAACGTCTTGGGCCAGACACCTCTCCATCTAGCCGTTTCTCAGCCACAGTACCTACAAGTAATACTCGACGCCGGCCATGATCCAGATGCCTTTGATCGAGATGGAAACACACCCCTGATGTATGCGGCGGCTTTCAACAAGGTTGATTCGGCAAAATTACTTATTCGTGCTGGTGCTGATCCTTTTATTGGACAAAGCACGTCTGGCGGCAGCTTCGTCGAGACCTTGTTCTTTCATGCCGGTTGGGATTTCGCTTTGGACCTCCTTCGCTTCTTGGATGACGAGGCCACGCAAACCATGGCAGAGATGCTTGCGACGGGGATTGTTTCCCTTCTCTTTGTAGTCAATGCTGAGCGTTGGGGAGGAAGCGATTGCCTACCACAATTGCTTTCTAGGTGCGAGTCTCTGGATTTTTATCCTGAATTCCTACCAGGAGACAAAGTGGTGGAGGGCAGAACTCTCCTTCACTATGCTCGCTCGGCCGAAAAAGTCGATGCCTTGCTTGGCCATGGTCTCACTATGATTAATCAGGTGGACCAGACAGGCCAGCACGCCCTGATGACCGTCATCTCTGAGGCAAATGCGACTTTTGATCTGGTGCCTCTAGTCGAGCGTCTGCTTGATGCGGGTGCTGATATCGACCTACAAGACAACAGAGGTCACACAACCTGCCACATCATGATGCAATATCTTTCAGATTACAGAAATTGGGCCTTTATGGGAGGAATCGATTGCCTGCATACACTGGTAACTCGAGGGGCAGATGTATTGATAGTTGACAACTGCAGATGCTCTTGCTCAGTGTCTGGCTGTCTCCCGCTAGTACCAACTCTAAAGAAAGAGCCGACTTATTTCGAGCAACATCCAGGATCTTCAGCTGTCCTGTTGATAGAATCAATCATTCTCGTCTTCGAAACCCGCGGGATGAACACAGCAGAGCAGATCCTCCTAGCCACCATCCAACGAGCCGAGCACGAAAAGCTCGGCATGACACATACTTGTTGCAGGAAGGGCACATACTATCCAGGCCATGATTCAGACCTAATCTCCGAGGACGATATCGACGAAATCTTGGAAGAGGAGTCCGAGTTTACCAGAATTCTAGACGACAAAATGGATCAAGAGTCAAAAAAAGATTTCAACTCCCTGTTAAGAAACGCGATTCTCGACACGAAACCTCCCATGGACCAAACGGGCCATCGATCATGGCCAGAAATAGACATAGGGGAAGGACGGACGGCGGTAAGCTCCTAACCTCTCCCATCTTAAATGATATTGATTTCTGCCTAGCCTCGTCATTACGTGGACCACCAGAATGATCGGTTTGTCGTCGAAAACGGGTGGGATCCTGACTATTCATCAAATCAGATCCGCCTCGTTGTCATATGTGCTTCTTCGTATGTCCTGTGGCTTGAAAGGCGATTTAGTAAAAGCGAGAGTTCCGACCAGGCTACGCGAAATCCTTGGAGAGATGGCTACCTTCGAAGGTTATCTTGGTTGCACTATCTTTGCAACGTCATGGAGATTTCCACCGAGGAACTAATTGTAGGGTTGAGACATATGGTTGCCCATGAAAGCAAGATGACTGGTGAGAATAAAAGTGACGGTGGAGACATCGAGCACTTCTACCAGTCATGGGAAGAATGGGGCACTAAAGGGCCGGCAATGGTAGTTGGTTCGACTGATGGATTCGCCGACTGGCCCCTGGAGGAAACGGGTGACTAGGATGTGGCGGTTTCTTGTACGATATCTTTCTTCTCGCGTTTTCAAGAAAGTAATTTCCATCTCGTCATCATCCAAGATACCATACCGACTGCGGGGTAAAGGTCATTACCTCCACAGGTCGTATGTCATGCCGAGATAAACTCCTCACGATCGACTCGAGGCCCCTGTTGTTTTGACTCTTGTCTTGTCGATCACTATCGAAAGAGGGGTCCGGTCCTTGCCCTGCTCGATTGCCGTTTTTAGGCAACGTAAACGCCTTGATGGTTATCGAGTCTCGTTTCATCTCCCGATGGTTGCATTGAGATTCCCTGGTCTAGGTGATGCTGATCTAAGGGCATCACCTATCCAGATATGGGCTTTTTTCCACCTTTAAGCAGAACAAATAATATCCCTATCGTGGAAACCCCAGTTGACCGTTTCCTCCCCGCCCCCGCTTAACCTTGATAACCTTACACCAGGTTACATAGGACCCACCAACGGTTCAATCAGCTTCCTGTTACAGCAATGGCGCCGAGTGCCAAGAAAGACTCGTTGACTTGGGCATTTTCAGTACAACCACTAGTCACGCCTTTTATTTCTTTCAAGAAGGTCCCTATCGTCAGAGAGTGCCGGGGCATTTGCCGGCGGTTGGCCGATGGTTGAGAGACGGAGGTCAAAAGTAATACCGCCGACTTTGTATGGGCTCCGGCCGATATAAGAGGGGATGGTCGTCATCGTTCAAGGTCTTTAGCTCTTGACACTTTGAATCGGTCGTCTTTGTTAGCGAAGTCGAGATGTTCGGAAACGCAGTTACTCTTATTGGCCTTTCGGTCGTGTCAGTCGCCAGTGCGACTCAATATGGCTACAACCACGTTCCTACACAAAAGAACACGGACCTCATTGCGGCCAATTTCAAGGATGTCGACATAGATCTGTATTCTCCGGCTTTTCTTAACCCTGACAAGATACAAGCTGGGTTCTCAAAGGGCACTCAAGGCGCAACCTCTCACGATGACTTCGGTGAGTCTACCATAACCTAAAAGAACGGACTTGGCTAATGGTAAACAGAGGCCTATGTGGAACAGATTGCATCCAAGAATGATTACATGACCTACAACACAGCCAACTTCACCTCTGAAGAGCTCCGACCATTCCCATACGTCAAGCTCTCAACCTCTGGAGGTCCCAAGGCCAGCAAGGTCCGCGTCTGGATCCAAGGCGCCGTTCACGGCAACGAGCCTGCCGGCGATGAGTCTCTCCTCGCTCTCCTGGGCAAATTTGACGCTGAACCCAAGTGGGCGTCCAAGATGCTCAAGGACCTTGAAATCGTCGTCTTGCCTCGCTACAACCCCGACGGCGTTTTCTACTTCCAGCGCGAGCTGCCCACAAACTATGATCCCAACCGTGACCATATCAAGCTTGCTCGCCAGCAGACGCGAAACATTAAGAAGCTCTTCAGCGAGTTTGCGCCCCATGTTGTCGTTGATATGCACGAGTACGGCGCTTACGGCAAGTTTGGTCGATACATGCATGCCGCCGATGGACTCTTTTCTGCTGCCAAGAACCTCAACATCAACAAGGATATTCGAGAGTTGTCTGAGAAGCTGTTTGCTAAGAATATTGGCAAGGCTATGGATAAGGCTGGTTTGAGGTGGGAGCCGTATGTCACTGGTGCTACAAGCTCCAACCCTGACTTTGTCCCCAAGTAAGTTTGTCTTGACCATTCTGTTGCTTATTGTCTGACTTGAATCATAGATTTGATGAAGCCGGTTCCGATGCCAAGATTGGCCGCAACGCCATGGGTCTTACCCAGTCCATCACTTTCCTCATTGAGATGCGAGGCATTGGCATCGCAGAGCAGCAGTTCCAGCGACGAACTGCTGCCGGTCTCACAATGGTTGGTGCCATCGTTGAGACCGCTGCCAACAATGCAGACAAGGTCCGAAAGACAGTCGAGGGCGGTATCAAGAAGTTCATCAACTCCAAAGACCCCGTCGTGATTACCGACTCGTCCAAGGTCCAGGACCGACTCTTCACCATGATTGACCACACCAACGGCTCTGTTGTCAAAGTCCCTATCAAGTTTGCTTCCACTACACCCACCACCGCCAACCTCACCCGCTCTCGACCTGAGGCGTATCTCATCCCTGTTGCCTGGGCCGATCTTGCTGAGCGCCTACGCGTCTCCGGACTTGAGGTAGAGACGTTGAAGAGTGAGTGGAGTGGCACTGTCGAGGCTTTGAATATTACCTCTTCCAAGCTCAGCACTAGCTACTACGAGGGGGTTGTGCTGGCCACGGTTACTGCCGAGGCCAAGGAGCAGGAGCTGAAGTTGCCAGCCGGAAGCTTCCTTGTCAGCACGAGGCAGAAGAATGCAGGCCTGGCGATCAACGCTTTGGAGCCTGAGAACATTGACTCTTACGCCAGCTTCAACATTATCCCTGTGGAGACAGGTGACGAGTACCCCATCTTCAGGGTGTTGTCATAGGCGACTCAGGGGAGGGATGAAGACCCGTGAGAAGTACACATGATGTAAATAAAGTCATGCACTATAGATGAATACATATACACGTCATACCAAACATTCAGCACCCCTAAGTAGAGACTATCATTATCTCCTCTGGCGTGGAGTCAGGAGGCAAGGAATATCGCTATGATACATGAACCAAGAGTTGTGATACTTCCACTCGTGGTCGGGGCTGGTGAGTTTGACCTGGAAATTGATGTCAGTTTGGTTCGGCAGACACATCCATTGGGGGGCACTTACATCGTAGTTGGCATAGAGTGTAGCAAACAACTTGTACATCTCAATCTTTGCCATATGCTTTCCCATACACACACGCGTACCATGACCAAACATCAGGTCGGTACACTCATGCATGCGACGGAAACGATGAGCATATTCATCTTCTGTCTCATCGTCTCTGCGAATCCATCGCTCAGGTCGGAATATGTCAACATCGTCACCAAAAACACCGACATCTCGAGTGACAACACATGGGTTGATGCCGACCTTTGTGTTGGCAGGGATGAAACGGCCATCGGGAAGCTCGAAACCGCCCTCGGGAACCTCTCTCTCGAGCATCAAACCAACAGCGGGGGCGATACGCATAGACTCTCTCATGACGGCGTCAAAGTATGTCAACTGGCTAATCTCTTTCCATTGGGGAACAGGAAGGGACAGGGCGGCAGCGTCCATCTCGGCGATCAGCTTCTTGTACACGGCAGGGTCCTTGACGACGTGATAAGCCACCGAGCGCATGGCACCAGCCGTCGAGTCACCGCCAGCAAGCACGTTGAGCATCAGCCAATTAATGACCTGGTTGTCGTCAACAAAGTCATGTGTGTCCTTGAGGCCATTGTACTTGTCAATGAACAAGTCCACGGGCTTTCTCTTGGCAGCGCCAGAAGCTACTTGCTGCTGGTACTCAGTAAGGATCTTGACGGTGTAGACAAAGCCGTTGACAAGAGGACGGGGACCAATACGCCAGACGGGGTTCTTGTCCAGCCACTCATCAAGCCATGGAATTTGGCTGACAGGAGCAAAGTACTTGAGTCCTGCCGTGCTCTCAGCGATGATACCTCCGACGTCGCCACCCTCTTCCATGAAGCTGTAATGACGTCCAAAGCTGATATTAGCGGCAGCATCCCAGGCGTAGTAAGCGACCCAGTCATCCATCTTGCAGACTTCACCCGTGCTGGCGAAACGTCTGTCAAGGTGACCAACAAGCTCACTGAGGGTCTCGTCCATAACAGGCTCGAGGTCAAGGATCTTGGTGAGGGTCCAGAAGCCTCCAATTGGCTTGGTGTACTTGGCGTGAAAGTTCTTGTCTGCTGTGTTGAAGATGTTTTGAATGCGCTGGCCGTTTATGACGACGTCATTGGGGCGGTACATGTTGCTCTGCTCAAGTCAACTTGGGTTCTATTCTAGCTATACTACTGACGCGGTCCCAATAGAAGGGGCACTTGCATACCTTGCGCCATGGATTCTTGGTTGTATAGATGGCACGAATCAAGTCTGGATCACTGATACTAATGGCATTGGGGCCGACACGAACGGCAGGGCCCCATTTCTTGTGCCATCCACGAGTAGTGCTATCGACATGGCCCTGTGTGGTAAGGCCAGCACGGTAAAAGTCTGTAAACTTAGCCAGGAAGGGGCCTGGAATTTGCTTGAGGGGTGAAAAGAACAGCTCGTAAAACACACGAGCAACAATGAGAGCCACGCCTCCATAGAGGACGTGAGTAAACGAGATGGTCAAGACAGCCATGATCTACACGGAGCACTCCCAGAGCGAGCACTAACCAGGGATACCGTGAGAAAATGCAAGTCAAAAGGAAGGAAAGACAAAAGATAATATTGCGCATGAAGGAGAGGAAAGAGAAGATTCCAGTGGAGAAGGGGGGTTCAAAACAGGCAACTCTTGCATGGTCGCCTCCACGTCTGAGATGTGACAGAACTGTAGCCAACAAGGGACTCTGAATTAGCATTGATTTTCCGCCCGCTGCAGCCGCGGGCAGGGGATCCATGGCGGCATGGTTCATTGATGCGAAGCGAAGTTTGTCTGCAGAGTTGTTTGTGATCTGTGGAGAGGGAGAAATCAACGCAGAGGAGGGCGCTAGAGTGAGTTGTTGGTTCCACATGGGGTCAGGGGTGGTGATGTTGGTTTGAGAGGAGGGAAACGGGATACACGTGGGGAATCGGATGTTGAATGGATTCTCACACAGAACTAAAGATAGGAATTTCTTTGTTCATACGGGAAGAATGCAACATTAACGGCAAAGTTGGAGCCCGTTTCTCTTCCAAGATCGCGATCCGCTAAGATCGAGAGATTTACTTTCGGGGAGCCGGAAGTGCGGGCCACGCAAACCCCGACCAATATGTGACCCATCACAAGAACCTCGAACATATGTAACCGAGAACTGACTGAGAGGAAGGACCAGGAGTTCTTGCAAAAGAGGGTTGATTGAATGAAACCTCGCTTCTCTCGTTCCTGCAGGACAATAAGATGGAAAGGGGGATAAAGAATTGTCGATCTTACCGTGGGTGAGGCTCGGCGGGATGGGGGAACAAAGGCCCTTGTCGAATGAAATCTCGGGAAGCTAGGGAACGGGTGGGCCAGCGGGAGCTAGACGAAGATATCCCCCACCGTCAACGGTTTCTCTCAAAGGGGGAAGCGTTGCGCCTGGGCATGATCTGATGTGATTCAAGAGCATCTCTTGGGAGATCTTCAAGACCCAGCATGAGACTCCATGCAGCTGAATGTCACCAAGAGCCATGTTACAGGTAATTGGTAATTGGTAATTAATTACGGATACCCAGGGCTGTGCTCCTGGAGACGCTGTGAGAAGCTTGGCGGGGAAAAGCAATGTGTTGTTGGTTCAGCACACGCGGCACAGCTCCAGGACCGTGGTTCGCACAATTTCATTACCATTGAGACCCTCTGAAAGAGTCAATTGGCCTTCAATTGTTGTCTCAAACAATGCTACAGTCCACACCTCGCCAATCTACATCCTCAACTTCACTGCTACACCAAACCCATCTCCATTCTTCAGCTCGGCTACCCGTCGACGGCACAACCGGGCCCTGTCCCCCGGTCCTTGTTCTCTCACCTTTGGGTGTGCTTGCGTCTCTAGCCCGGCCCTAACGCCCGAGATCCCTGCAAGTCTTGTTTCCTCGTTGCAGTCTCCTCCACAACATTCGCCTCATGCTTGAACATGAAGAAAATCCTTTGACTGGTCATGTTCTCTGACAGTATGGTACACAGTGTAGTCTGGAAGTACAGATATCCATTACCGTATTCATGTGGCTGCATATCCTGGAACCCCCTGGGCCACATCCTTCTTTTCTTTTTCCTACGGGGGGTTTTTTTTTTTCTTTCTTCTTGAACTCGGGCGGAATCTCGTCCGGTTTCGCCTCTTTCTCGATGAACCTATTGTTTCTCTGCGGCATGGATTAGTGCCACATTGTTCGTTTCGAGGGTAATGTGGCTGGGGGAACAAGACTATTCTTCTCAATGCTCGAATCACTGCAGCTCTCAGCTGTCTTTGTCTCTCCTTATTTTTGTATTTTTGGTAAAGATTTCTTGGCTTTGAAGATATAAGGGCGAACGACAAACACGATCCAACGAAATCATCAGGAGGTGGGGGAGACAGCTTGAACGATCGACTTGAGACATTGCATTTACCGGTACAATGGTAGCAGCATCAGCCGAACCAACAATCTCGCTGGAGGGCCTCGCTGATACTCGTGGGCCCATCATCCGCTCCGTTACATGGCTCTCGGTCATTGTTCCCATCATTCTTGTTGGTCTGAGAGCCTACACACGGCTGTTCCTACGCAAGGTTTTCGGTCTCGATGACTGGGTCATTGTCTTTGCTCTGGTAATGACGATTCCTCGACACAACCTCAGACTCTTTCAAGGCTGACCCTCGAACCAACAGATTCTCCTCATCTGCTACGGCGCCATCATCGAAGCCGCCGTTCAAAGAGGCCTTGGTCACCATCTCCAATGGGTCCTCACCAACATCCCCCAAAATGCCGTCTCCATCGCTCTCCTCGGCCAAGTCTCGCAGCCATTCGTTGTCATGTCATGCGCCATGGGCAAGACTTCCTTTTCCATCAGTTTGATGCGTCTGGCAACTCAACGCGCCATCCATCTGTTTCTTTGGTTTGTCGTTATTTCCATGGTCATCCTACACATTCTCATCTCGATCATCGTGTTTGTGCGGTGCAAGGATCCGAGGACGACGTGGAACCCGGCTATTGTGAGCGAGTGTTGGCATCCTGAGACCTACCTTGGTGTCATGTACTTTATCGGAGGTGAGACACTGCACAGTGGTATCTATCACAGTACTAACATAACATGCCCAAGCATACTCTGCTGCGACCGACTTTATCCTCGCATTGATGCCCTGGGCCATGCTTTGGAACCTCAACATGAAGAAGAAGGAAAAGTTTGGCGTTGCTATTGCTATGAGCCTTGGTGTTTTGTACGCCTGCTGTTGCACTTGATACACTTCTTTGCTAACATTTGCAGTGCCGGATCCATCGCCATCATCAAATGCACCAAACTCAAGGCCAACGCGACAAGTACCGACCCTACCTACGACGTCGGCGAACTCCTGCTATGGGCCGGTGCCGAGAATGCCCTCATCATCACGGCTGCTTGCCTTCCCTGCCTTCGACCTATGCTACGAGCCATCTTCCCGACGACGGTCAAGTCGAGCGAAAACTCGTACCCTCTCAAAAACATCTCGAACAACATCATGTTCATCCCGAAGCACAAGGCCGGCCAATGGAGTGCTATCGTTGAGACCGAGGCTCATCCGGACCACACTTCGGATAACCAGAGCGATCGGAGTATTCTCAAGGAACATCGAGGTCCTTTGGAGAGTCAGCATAGAGGCAGCTCGGGATATGGGCCAGGTGGTTCTGATAGTCATCATGGAGTCCATGTCAAGAAGACGTTGGATGTGGACATTTCGTATGACAAGAATTAGATGTCATTCGTCAAAACGTCGGGTATCGGGGTAGGGGTCTCGAGATAGCTGCAAATGTTACTGCATGTACGGATTGGGTATTATATCAAGGGCGGGCGCATAGATTTGGATGCAGGGACTGTTTAGCCCCCAATTAGAAAGGGCTTGAAAACGACCATATCCTACAAAAGAAACAGAATATCATATCTTGCAGATACAATTGACTGACCTACTCCTCATTCTCGGCACTTGGACCGGTGATAGCCACTCCTCTCGGTTCTTGGCTTGCCGCGACTAGACCGAAAATAGTAGGCCGATGGAGACGATACTGCCGTGAAACCAACCTGACGGGTGTTATCATATCTGCGTGGCGTTGGTTATCTTGTCATTGGGCGTCTCGTCTCCGATGGACTTCCACATCGAGAGTTGCACCTGATAGGTGTTCTCATGTTTGACAGCGAGGACCGGGAGCCAGATAGCCGCCCGATGGCTTCGCGGGGATGATATTAAGCATCATCGCTTCCCCTCTCGAATACATGACTTGAACTCTCTTCTCTTCATTCAACATATTCTTTAAATCAGAGCCAAGATGTGGTCCATCAGCCGGCGGCGCGCCACCAACACCATCACAACATGTGTCCTCCAAAACACCAAGACCAAATACCCCCAGAGCCTTCGAGCCTCCGTCTCCACCCTCCATGCCAAGATAAGCAGCCCTCCACCACGAATCGTCAAGAGCCAGGGTATCTGGCTCGAAACCCAAGAGGGCCATCGCATCCTAGACGGATCTTCAGGCGCGTCTGTCGTATCCATCGGTCACAATGATGCTCGCGTCAAGAAGGCCATCGCTACTCAGCTAGACAAAGTGGCGTACTGCTACAACCCATTCTTTACTACAGAGGCAGCTGAGAATATCTCTCGGTTCCTGACAGACTCTACCAATGGCGCCATGTCCAAGGTCTTCGTTGTCAGTTCAGGTGAGTATATTATCCCTTCAATCTCCGTCACTAATGTGGCCAACCTGATGGCATACAGGCACTGAGGCTATCGAGGCGGCCCTTAAAATAGCACGCCAGTATTTCACAGAGTTACCCACACCACAGCCCTCAAGAACAAAATTCATTGCACGCAGACAGTCATACCACGGCAACACACTAGGCTCTCTAGCCGCCGGTGGCCACAAGTCTCGTCGGGGTATCTATGAGCCCATACTATCCACCAGCTTCTCTCATGTTTCTCCGTGTTACCCTTACCGAGAGATGAAGGAGGGAGAGACAGAGCAGGAATACGTCGCTCGGCTTGCCAGGGAGTTGGATGATGAGTTTAAGCGTGTTGGCCCAGATACAGTTTGTGCCTTTATCGCCGAGACGGTATCAGGAACGGTGAGGCATCGCTTGTCCTCCAATAGCCCTTGCTAATATTCCCAGTCACTGGGATGTATGCCCGCAGTGCCAGGCTACTTCAAGGCCATGAAAGAAGTCTGCGATCGATATGGCGCTCTTCTGATCCTCGACGAAGTCATGTCCGGTATGGGTCGTGTAGGCACACTCCACGCCTGGGAACAAGAAGGTGTAGTTCCCGATCTCCAAACCATTGCCAAGGGCCTAGGTGCAGGCTACATGCCTGTCGGCGCTTTGCTCGTCGGCGACAAGGTTGCGGACGCTTTGGAGAAGGGATCGGGCAGTTTTATGCACAGCCAGACGTACCAAGGACATGCTGTTGCCTGTGCAGCTGCCTTTGCCGTTCAGTCTGTCGTGAAAGAAGATAATCTGCTCCAGAATTGCAAAGAAATGGGAGAGTTGCTGGGCAAGAGTCTGAAGGAGAGGATTGGTGGACACAAGAATGTTGGAGATGTACGAGGGCGTGGCCTTTACTGGGGCGTAAGTAAGAACCATCCCGTCCATGAGTAGATGCTAATATCCTCGAACAGCTGGAGTTTGTTCGTGATAAGAAGACGAAAGAATCGTTCCCAGTGAAGGAGGGCATTGCCATGAAGGTACACAAGGCTGGTTTGAGCCCCGAGCATGGTGTTTCTCTAATTCCAGCTACTGGAAACGTTGATGGTGTGCAGGGAGATATGGTTGTCATCTCACCTCCGTTCACAATTACGAAGGAAGAGATCAACCTGCTGGTCGACAAGGTGGAAAAGGTTGTCACTTCTGTGCTAGGTGCATAGTATTTCGCTTTAATCTATCAAACTAACATCAAATAACAACCGCATTCGATGCAAACTGACCCTTACTGTCCTGTGTACCAGTCAAATCTACATGATCAGAGCCTGCGTGGGTCCGCCCAGCATGCTCGTCCATCTGATCGAAGACTGGGATGCCCAAATCTCTTTGACTTGGTCAATGGCACGAAGGATATTCCAGCAACCAGTCATGTTATAGAGAGATTCAAGTTTCTTCAGGAAAAAGTCTCGGTGAGCTGTTGTTGAGCTCTCGGCTGCGACGATGAAGTACGGCCAAGCAAGAAGATGTAGGCCGACAATGTCGATATAGGCATCCACCTCCTCGATAGCACGCTTGAATCTTTCGATCATAGGGACTGTTTCTTCTGCTGGGGGGTTAAAGATAGCCCGCTGGACGTAGATATCACATGCCCAAGTCGTTAAATCTGCCAACTGCAAGATGAGTCCTTCAAGCTCAGGATGAAATTGGAGACACCAGGGTATGAATCCGAGACAAGCCTGCTGTTGCGCTTGAATGAATTGTGCGCCGTTAGCCTCGTTAAATAGGGACTCTCCAAAAAGACAGACTCTATACAAGCGTTAGCAACCAGTCTTCCTTTAACTGTGGATGGAGATGGACAACATACCTCAGAATCTGCATCTCGACGAATTTCCTGAGCTCCGAGGCCATAGCATCCAGACCCTGTCCGAGAGCATTGACCACGACTCGTAGAGATCCATACACAAGCTTAAAGTTGGGACTTCCACTGATCATCTCGCGGATGTGCAATAGAAGCAACACGGTGAGCGCCGACTCGTCATCTTGGGGCGCACATCGTTGGGATCTGGTAATGAGATCCCGGACAAGACTACTATAGGCTGTGGGATCCAAGGATACGGTTGTCCCATTTTGCAAGGAGAGGTGCTGCTCGACAATGACGACAATCGCTTTCCGTACGAGAGGGTCGATCTCGGCCTGTGGGAGAACGAGATCTCGGTAACCGTTGAAGCCCAGATTGATGACGGCAATGAGATTGGCGATGTGATTTGAGACTAGCCGACAAGTCAGCAGTCTGCAACCTGTATAAATCACAGGGACTTACAATAATGGAGGGAAAATCGGGTCTTGCCATCGATATGATCGAGGCCCCCGTCGATTGGGAATGGAGTCTCCCTCTGGACGGCGACTTCGGTGGTATCGTTCTCTTCGTGTGCTTCTTCGGCTACTGACTCTTCACCAACAAGTGTCTTCTCCTTCTCTTTACTATTGACAGGCAAAATTCAATGTCAGCCAATGCATTAAATCGTTGTCGCAGGGTACTAACGTTGACTTGTCCTTATCTTTCGATGATGAGTCAACGACAGGTACTGTTTTGCCCACAAACCTCCCGCGAGCAGCGATGCCATCGTTAAAACGATACCGCAGTCCCAAACCGCTGCAGGTGATTCCTTTAGATGCACACTTGCCACATGTCGGTTCTTGGCGGTCGCAGTCTATGCGTCGACGAGAACACTGGTAACATCCTTTCACCGTGTTATCACCGGCAATATCCTAAAGGGTTACGGAGTTTTACTTACCTCTGACTTTTGGCCTCTTCTTTGCTTTGTTTGAACCCTT
The DNA here is from genome assembly GCA_013186415.1 of Fusarium sp. NRRL 66088. NCBI lineage: Eukaryota > Fungi > Ascomycota > Sordariomycetes > Hypocreales > Nectriaceae > Fusarium > Fusarium sp. NRRL 66088. The sequence continues at coordinate 82,431 of JABCKD010000074.1, forward strand.
GGATGAACTGGGTGTCATGTTGCGAATAGCTTCTTGGGGTTAGAACCCGGCAGTTGACAAATCGCACCGGTCCGGCCGGATTAGGGTGTTCCGGTCTCGGAGTGGTCAATTGATCAATTGAGCACGCGAGAATGACTAGCGGACGCTGGCGGTTGACTACAGCAGTTTACAAAGTCCGCAACACGTTGACCAGTCGATCAACCCATACTCAACGTGTATCTTGTTATGATGCTAAGGTTGAGAACAACACGAACCGGTTGAACAGCGCCCAGGGAGGTCATTCGGACATGCAAATCCTTGATAAGAAAAGCGGGGTAGGCTACTCCAAATGGAGTCATTTGACCCGATGATTGACTAGTGCACAGTATGAGCCGCTTCGGAGTGTTTGGCCGATGACGTTCGGGGGTATCTCCGAAGGTTGGTATCTGTGGGGTTGAGGCACTAACAATTTCATGACTTTGTAAAGAAGAGATATCGTGTGTCTCTGCAGAAGATATTCATTTCTCATGCACACTGGTTTCCTATTATTAGTGGACGAATAGTGTTATCAGTGCGTGTAGGATTGATTGAGCTTAACAACAACCAGCCAACATAGGGGTTCCAACTACAACACCAAACAAAGAAAGACCTGCATAATAAAACAGAGATTATTAGTTAGTACTCTTATCAACCGTTATAAGATTCAGGGAGGTCATGCAGACCATCAGGGTCGAGTGGGGCTGACGCAAATGCGTGATGCTCACTCCTACCCTAGGCATTTGGCAAAACACCAACGAACCAAGCAACTATTACTTTCCGAGAAGTTTTGAATAGCCTCAGGATACTAGAAATTGGTTTCCTGGATACATATATCAGTTAAGATATAGCTCTGACTTGGGTGAGGCTAATTACAAAAGTCACACCCAGAACCTTCCAGCAACGTTTGTGTTAACTTGGGGGACAACCGATAAGAAGGGACAGGGCAAATTAGGTACAAGACAAGATCCCAAAGCCCAGCCTAAAAATGTATTTGACCTAAACTGGTTTGTAGAGTTTCCTACTAGTAAATTCACATGGAAAGATGCCAAAGTTAGCGATATGCAAGCGGCTCAGGCCACCGTGTCCCTGCCTTACGTGACTTGAACAAGAACTTGTAAACCGAAGAGTTGTTCACCTTTCTCAAGCGATCACTAATAATAATGCGATACACCTCAACTGAACCCAGAAAACTTCAATCAAAACGCTATAATGACCTTCTTGAATCTTGTGTTGCCGTGATACGCGTCTCCGTCCCATACATGTACACCCTACTCGGCTTCTTAGGATCGTGGGTAAACCTATCTTGGCTCCCAACCACAGTAAGATTAGACTCTGTATCCCTTTCAGAGCTTTCTTGAAGCTGGACTGTGCTGTCACCCTTGCTTCCGTTGGAGAAGAAGGGCTTGATCCTCACTACCAGTGGTTTAAAGGTTGGGAGGCATGCGCAGGTGATGGCTGATGTCAACTCGGCGAGAGACCAAGATGCAGCCACGACGTTCCACCATGTCATGTCAGGGGAAGGCTTAAGCCACTGCATTCTTAGAATGGAAACGGCAATGGTACTTTCGTGTGTTAGTTGTAGTCGTCCACTGACCAGGGGCACAACTTACAAGATACCAAGTCCAAAAATACCCGAGAGGAGAAATTTTTGAGACAGTGGCAGCTGCAGTTTCCAAATGACAGGAAGAGGCAAGATCAGGATTGCGAAATCGCTGACAATGTTGATGATGCCGTTGATATACCACAGTGTGGTCTGGTGAGGACGGCACCAACCCTCTACTGTGGGGTCCCAGACTGCCTTGAGGGGGATGCACTGGGTAAAGGCCATGATGCCTTGGGAGGTCCCCCACAGCGCCACGATGATGATGGCACCGAGGTAGATGTTTCTCATGTTTGATACCGACATGAGGCGGTAGTAATGGAGCAGAAAGGTCATCTTGACCCAGAATAGAGCCATCATGTAGAACAACACGGAGACCCAGAAGCACTGTTGAGGTTAGTCTTATACGTCTTAGCAATAAGGCCTCGAGGTCTTACTCTTCCATATAGGATCAAAGTCGCAGGTGTTAAAGTCCAATCATGTCTCCCAAGTCCGTAGTTGGTCACTATTCAAGTTAGCTATCGCAGCGAGTGGAGGGTCAAGGCAACGTACTTGCAATCATTGCGCCTCCAGATCCAATGATACAAATCTACATATGTTAGCATAGGCACAGGAAAAAACTATGGTAGGTGACTGAGAACTTACCAGTGTGAGCACCGCAGCGAGGTCATCAAGACCAAACCCTTTAATAAGAGACCGACATAAGATCCGCAGCCCTACCATTGTTGTGCTGAGACATAACAACACCACAACCACAGCTATCATCACCGGTCCCCTATTCTGGGCGATAATCTTTGGGTCGTGTGTATAATGCATTGTGACGGTTATGGACGAGGGAGGTCCAAAACCTGGGGGGCAAGCGACACGGTATCTATATCGACAGATCGGACATGTGCAAAAAGTCAAAGCACACAACTTGAATCTGTGCAACTCAAAAGTGAGCAGACACTGATGCAAGCGAGGAATGACTGGGTCTAGAGGGGTGCTCAGCTGGAATGTATTAAGCAGTGATCTGCTCGTCTTTTCCCCTTTCGCCAATGCAGGAACGGGATAGACTTTGGCATTCAAGCCATGGCGTCGTCCAGATCAGAGACATGGCCACCGGGGAATGATCAGATTGGACAGCAGAGTTGGAGATGGGCGTTCCTAGCTGGCTCCGGATCGAGCCGTGGTGGTGTGCCACACAGACTGGCGTAGTCTAGATGTCAGCGGGGACCGTTTCCTGAAGTAACGGGAATTTTTATCTCCGGTGAAGAATGTTGTTTTTCATTACAGTGTTGCGGATAAAGCCGTAGTCATGTCTCGGCCAGTCTAGGTCGTCCATCATAAGACAGAGACAGCCATGATATACATAAATGCGACTCTTGGCGATGCATCTGTGGCAAACTAAACAATATCTCCGAACCTACAGTACCACCAAACGTTCGGACCCCTTGACCATGTCGCACAGGGCACAGGGCACAGGGCGTCTGCATTAGCGCCACACGTCATTTTGACTTTTCACACAAAAAGTTCCTGTCTGTCAGACACACGCACACAATGAGTCAAACCTCAAGTGGACCACCAAGCCCATATAATCTCGTTTCCGAGTCACAGTTTCCAACCAAATAAGCAGTTTGGCGCAGTGGCAGCGCGGTAAGTCATTACAAAACACTCCACAACACCAAACATCAAGCTAATTCAAACAAGCCGGGCTCATAACCCGGAGGTCGACGGATCGAAGCCGTCAACTGCTAGAGTTGATATTTTTTTTGCAATTTTTACAATTTGTATTTTTCTTTTTGATCTTGATAGTGAACAGATTGTGTTTTTTTTTGAGGTTTCTGCGCTGTGGGTTGGTGTGATGTGCGTGAGTGAAGGTATCACGATGTTTAGTGGAGCCCGAGGTCGGAGATGAGTCACACACGGAAGGCACGAAAATATCACCAGTGCCATTTTTTATGTCAGTAATTATGCACATTGTGGGTTTTATGCTTTTTATTCCGTTCATCATCTACAGCTAGATTGTCCTCTTTCACCTAATCACTGTGTTTAAAGGTGCAGGCACATCATCACCGTGATCGATCACACTATGGAGCACATCTGAGGAAACACTGTTCCAGATAAATCTCGAGGTGTACAGCCGATCTACATCCAAGCACGGTCTACCAGTTATGCACAAAACTGAACAGTCGAAACCGCCCAAAGCCTCACACTTGAGCATGCAAACCAGGATCAGTATCGTCATATGAAACCGACCCAAACGTGCTAGGTATAGAATCAGCCCCCTTTGGAGATTCCGGTTCAGTGTCTGCTAGCATGTCCGCCTCGCGGGTACACTCCTCAACGGGTCTCTCATGCTTCCACGTCATATCTGGCATACCCTGTCCCCACGAGTGATCCCAGATCCCCCTCCTATGCCACTTGTACTTGAGAATATCGGTCACCATGGAGGTGAGGTGTGGAAGATACTGTGATTGCTTCTCTTTAATCGCCGGTCCCAAGATTCGGTAATATTCTTTGAGACCTTCCTCCGAGTCTTCTGAGGGGTCCTTTGGTGAGAGTTTGAAATCGGGAGGAGTCGCCATTGTTTCGAGAAACTTCTTGCGCTCCAACAAAACGTGATAGATGAAGCGATGGAATGGGCGCGAGGCTTCTCGTTCACGCTCCTGTTGGTCCTCCACCTCGTCGCCCTTGAGCTGTTCCGACTCTGCCGACTGTGCCTTGTCTCGTGAGATAGAAAACGCATTGCCGTCGCCCTCAATTTCGCACTTGTTGGGCTCTGCCGAATCAGGGTCCTCGTGCTTCCATCGAGAGGGTCCGCTGATTTGAAAGTCCTTCCTCCAGATACCCTGGTCAATCCAGCGCTTCACGACTCTCTTGCGGGCGAGCAAAAGGTTTCCATCCCTCTTGCCGATAATGTCGTCGAGCCAGGCTTCTTCTTCCTTTACCTCGTCATGGAATTGCTCCTCTGGACGAGAGCAGAGGCGATCTACCTCCAGCTTCTTAATGGTTTCCTGGCGCTCTTTCTCCCGCTGTTCTCGCTGCTCCTGCGAACTAAGGGCCCGGTAGGTGCTGAATGTCCCGTTTCCTGAAGAGGACTCTGAGTGTTGCTCAGGTGCCACTGAGTCGTGGGTTTCTTCGCTTCTAGAACCAGACATGGTTAGTTTCGGTGAGAACTGTGAATCTAGGTTCTATGGTTGGTGGTGATTGTATCACTGTGGACTATTGAGTAACCCAACTCTATGACGGCGTGCCGGGGATTCTTATAGGAAAGTTTCTAGCAGATAGCTCGTTAGGGGAAAATTACTAAGAATGGTGTCTCACTGACTCTGTTCTGTTTTTTCTTCATCTTTGTTCATTGTCCCCTTAGTCAATCTCGGGCTGTAGAAGGCAATGTCCTTTAACAACAATGTCAATGTTTCATGATTTGCGTTTTGTTCATCTCAAACAGACATACAGTTCTTTAGAGGATGAAAAAGTTGATTTCTAGGACGTAACGTGCATCGCATTGAAAGACACGGATCATTTTTCAAGCTAGGTTCTTTTGTTCCTCATTCACTCCTCCTCATTCACAACTGTTCTAGCAGAATATGAGATCATTGCCATGAGTTTGTTCCCCTCAATACACTCTTATGTGAACGTGAACCTAGTATTATGCTAGATGAATACTACCTATACCAACGTTCACATGAACTATTTCCCCAAATGCGTAGATATAGGTTAATGTGTTCACAAAGATTCTGTGATTGAACTGACCTACAGGCTCCTTTACCATGTCGGACTGCCCGAATGCTTTGACAAGATCTCGGTGATCGCCTCTGGTTGGTAGAGATTACCTCCATTGGTTTGGCTTAAAAGACCACACTTACCAACGACTCTGATCATAACGCAACATATGTCTAGCAAGTCGCACTCATTTTTCACTCTCGAGACTTTGTCCCCATAAGGTACCCAATTTAAACCAAATCACTATCCTGCACGTGGTTGGCCATGCCTCAAGCGGACAGAGCCCGGGGAATCATCCGGCCCCGAACAAAGCAACGCAGGATCAACTACCAAATCATCGGTCAGAAGATCGGGTCTGGGGCTTTTGGAAAGGTATACCGGGCCCAAGATGACGATACGGGCGCCATGATGGCCATGAAGGTTGTCAACGTTCGTGGCGTGCAGGGAGAAGCGGACCACCTCAAGAAGTTGAGGAACGAGGTCGATATTCTTGCTCAATCCAGGCATAGCCACATTGTCGAGTTTATCACCTCCGAGGGGTGGAGTAAGTCCGAGATTAGGATCTTTATGAGCCTGAAGGATGGTACTCTGGCTGGATTGGCCGCACAATGTAATTATTCCTCGCTTCGGGATATTTACAAGACCACCTTGTATCACATGCTTCAGGCTCTTGACTATTTAGCCATGCAAAACATCGTGCACCGAGATATGAAGCCAGACAACATCCTTTACTCGACAGTCCAAGGAAGGTTTCACTTCCAGCTAGGGGACTTTGGCCTGGCGGCCGAGGCCCGCAGCAGCGTAGGGTTCTATGGTACTCCTGTCTTTATGGCTCCCGAGGTTATCTACGGCAAGACACAAACTCCAAAGCTAGATGTATGGTCGCTCTACCTTACAATCTTGTGGGTGCTGGATGACCAAGGTTTTCGCGAAAACTGTCGCGAGTTGGACTTTTATCGAGGGGCTGAGCGGCTCTTTCAGGGCATTTCAAGTCTAGTGTGGCCTATTCCTACACGGCTTAGGAATCTTCAGGCGATGGTTCAAGTTGACGTTTCGAACAGGGCTTCAGCGGGAGATATGTTGCAGAAACTCTACCAAGGGCAAGGACGCTCCACGCCGAATGCGGGCCCTCCACGCCGGGAAAGGCGTCGCCAAGAAAGGGCTCGTGAAGAGAGACCTCGTCACGAGAGACATCGCCATGAGAGACATCGTAAAGAAAGGCACCGTGAAGAGAGGCACCGTGAAGAGAGGCAACGTGGAGAAAGACATCATGAAGAAAGACATCGGCGCCAGGAAAGAGTTCAAGAGCCATCACCATACAACATAGATGTCCTTGGATAGGCTATTGACGTCGACATCGCCGCTCAAAGACGCGAACTCGAGCGGTACAATGCAGCTATGGGATTCAACGACGAGCCGCGACAACCAGCAGAGAGGGCACCACACCGCGTAGCCGACCCCTGGGCCAGAGAGCCCGAAGAACCTGATTACGACGACATGACGAATGAGATGCGACGTAGGATGGATCCCTATCTAGGTGGTTTCGATCCGGTTGGGCCTGTGAGATGCTACATGTGATGATTAATCTCAGTTGCTGGAATGCAGGAGGGTTTGAGAGGTTGATTTTCATCTATTGTGTTAGGCGTGGCCTAATGGTGATACGCTTTTATTACCTTGGTAGGAAGATTTGGTTAATGCAATTATGAACCTTTTTGAGTATCATTTATTGAAATTTGAATGTGACGTTTGTCGCATCGTGATCTAAAGAAGGGCTCTGTAAGTTGGTCCCATAACACCAATATCACACCGACCGAACAACACGATGGATGTTCAACAAGAATCTCACCATCACACTATGACTGTAAAAATATTAAGGTCCAAGACACCCTTCAAATAGTGGTAATGACGAAATAGACTTGCTCTTCGTTTGGTCATAACGAGTGCCCAAGTCAGTTCATCGGAGATTTCATGTTGTTTCTCCATGGTGTCTCTAGAAGAGGGTATAATCGCAACAAACACAGTCATCAACGCATTACTACGTTATATTCTAAGAGCTTAGTACTCCTGAAAGTCTTCTGTTCTACATCATGAAACACCTCTGGAATATGGGGCAAAATACCACAGATGGGTATCGATTCAAATTTGCCTAGCCACGAGATTCACCGTTCAAGCCACACCAAACTCTCAACTTGCCAGTTCCGCCGAGATCCAAGAGTTGATAATCTTATCAGTCATGTGGCTGCAGACAACTCGGTCATCTCTCTAGTTTAGAATTCGACGTGCATCAACTTTCTTTAACATGACAACTTGGCCTTTAAAAGACGACCCCCCACGTCTCTTTTCTCTGGCAACGTCCTTTGGCTTGTAACCGTTTCTGACTCCTGTCCCTTTTATTGGCCTCTTTGCTACTCAGATACCCTTTTCCCTCTTCTATCAAACTTGTTGGCTTATACCTTTCTTACCTCCTCTCCCGGACTAAACTCATTTCAGATCATCCTTCTTCTCTACTTCTTCTTATCTCACCTTACCTCCTCTTTCCGTAGTTTCAGTTAGTTCGCAGTCATGGAGTCATCTAACTCTAACCTACCTTCCTACGAGGAAGCCACTGTCGGCCAGGAACGCCCTCGCATCATCGCACACAACCGACACTGTCCTGAGCAATCAAACGAGGAATACCTCATGTGTAACCCTCATCTTCAATCCCCATTCCTCCCGATAAGAGAATGGACGCGTAACATGCCTGGTACCACCACTGCTAAAGCCCCATGGTGGTTGGGCAACAACCAAAGGCAGAACGACGCCATCTCTTGGCAAGTCTTCCAAGAGACTTCAAGCACACCAGCAACTTCAACACAGGAAAACGTTGTTCAGTGGCTGCGTCGTCTGTGTATGGAAATTGCGGTGCCTTCTACACTTGCATTGGGTGGCATACCGTTGAGACCAGGCGACATCGAATACACTCTCAACACTGGGCAGAACTGGACGCACAACTGGGGATGGGAGGTCGAACTCTTCGCATACGCATACCCCGAGCACATAAGATGCTCCGAATGGTCCGTGACAATGCGCATCTACCTCCACGATCTACCATTTCAGCTCCATGTTGGTGGGATTCAATGGCGGGATGTTGTCATGTCGGATTACAACTTCCACATGCAGCTTGACTCGTACCCAGAGCGCGGTTGGGACTGGAAGTTGAGGTCTACTTGTGCAGCGACAAGTGACACGGGCCGGTTACAAGGGAACTGGGAAGCTAGGACTGTATCCTCACGAAGGGTCCTACCATCCACCCCTGAATTTTGGACTTATCTCTCGGAGGACACCATTTTTCGGTGAGTACCTGTCCCCCCTGGACTTAAGACATTACTAACTGAAAGCGCAGTGGGACAATCAAGCAGAGAACGGGTTGGGACAATTACAAGATGGTCATGTGGTATTCTCACTCGACAGCATATGCCAATGATCTCACAGAGCAGACAGTTGGTCCTTGGCATGACGGTCTCTCAGGGGCGTTTGCCGAGTTCATACGCCCACTCGTTCCTCAGGGTCCATCCCGTATGCCTACGGCCTCGGGAAAACACACAGCAGGTCCTGTTGTCACAGAGTCTGCTGATATCGAGGGAGCGGGATCAAGCTCTGGGCCGAGTCAACGTTGAGCAGCTGCTTTACGAGCAAGTCTTCAGTCGCACCTAGCCAAACGAGATCATATAACTCGTCGAATGGCTTCCCCACAACCGTTTCTGCCAAGAGTCTATTGCCGTTGCAATCTGGGCGACTCCCGCATCAGTGGCTGAAACGTCATGGTGTCTCATTGGTTGATCGCTTCAAATGCGAAATACGAGCAACGCCCAGCGTCGCAGCTCCAGGCACCCATATTCCCCGGACGATCGCGAAATACGGTACCGAATCTCCCTCTTCGATTTTCGGTATTTAAGAATCAAGTCCCGGTCGATTATCCAATATGGAAGTTCATCAACCCAGCATAAGTTCACCATGGCGACCGCCACCACCACCCAGTCGAGATTTCACACCATGTTTCACGATGACCCATCCTACCAGGATAACAAGATCGATCTCTTTGTCCCAAGCCAATCGCAAGACAATGGGTTGACGGCGTTCGAAGGCATCTCGCCCTCCAACATCGTCCCTTTGAGAAAGTTGAAGCAATGGCCCAGGGCCGTCCTTTGTCCAGCCTGTCGAGAGCTCTCTATCACGCGAGTTGAACGCAAGATCTGCAGCGGCACACAGTAAGTGCATCCCATTTCTACTCCTTGAATAGTTACTGAATTTTTTCAAGTGCAATGGCTGCTTTGATGTTCATGTGCACTATTGTCGGAGGTCCCGTCGTTTACATGTCCAAGGCATTCAAGAATGTCGAGCACTATTGCTGTCGATGCAATCGGAGACTGGCTACTTTTCATTTCAATACCGGGACCGAGATTCATGTCTATTAGACAAACACTCGGCTGGCAGATGCGTGACACAGACAGCACTTGTTTTCATCCTTGTTCATTCCTGTTTACAGGGTCATATGATGGTCGACCCCTTTTGACCAAGCGCCCCTAACGGCTGTTCTAGCTTCACATGCCTGTTGTATTATTATGAGCTTGTATCACAGAGTAGGGTCATCGAATAAAGAGTTTTTCATGCTCACAGAATGAATGGACGCCCTCAAGCGCCACATGCGGGCACAATAGATCAGCTGAGTCCTCGAATAGCATATGCTATGCAGGGAGGAATTGACCATTGAGTTCTTTCAGCTCTTTAAAACTCCCTTTTCGACTCCCCTTCCAGGATTTCGGTCCTCTACCCTTGCCTTCCCCCCTCCTCCTCTCCCGTCAGTGGGTTGCTACTCGGGCTGGGTCGTTGCATTGAGGCGCCCAACAGCATTGCAGCTCAAAGATAAAGGGCCAAGCTTTCCTCGCTGAACCGTTTTACTTCGAAGGTTCTTTGTTTCCAGGCGACAATCAATCAACGCTTGCGAATTAGTGCAATCTGGCTAGCTCAACAACATTGCAACGACTCGAGGGTCCGCGCATCGACTCTTTGTTCATGGTGAACTAAGCAGTGCCACCAGCGGCTATTCGCAGGAGAAGCGAGGTCTAGAACTAATATTCTCGCCTAAACCTGTAGCCCTTTGTGAAGGTCATGGCCGTGGTATCAACTACCTCCTTTATTAAGGTCGAGCCAAGACCCTCCAACAATTCATCGCCTCGTAGCATCACTACTTTTCTTCAACAGCAATACAGATTCAACTTTCATCTTTTACCATGGTAGCCAAAGTCAAAGTCAGACCACCAAAGGTCAAGGCCCCCAAATCCAAGAACCCCAAGGGTGAGGGAGAATCTGGGCAAGGTGAAGCCGCTCCCGCGGGTACAGACCCTGGAGGCTACGAGGAATGGCTCGGCCGGAACACAGGCAGCTACAACTCTTCCAGCTCCAACACTACACTCCCGCCGATTCCAATTGAGTGGAACATTTCGCCCACCAACTTGGACTCTGCCCATTGTCCTTCTGTAGGAGGCACAGTCGGCTGGTTTATCACAACGGACTTCCTCTCCATCTCCTTTTCTGTTGGTCTCAGCTTCATTGTTCTTACACTTGCCAATCTCAATCACGGTAACAAGGAGAAGACTAGAAAAGGATTCTGGAGAACTAAGAGGCTCTGGTTTACTTGGTTGATCGGCTTCACGTTTGAAGCCTTGGGAAACCTCATCAACGCAGCCATCGTCGTCGCCTCGAAGGATTACGGAAACCTATCACTGGGCCATGTCTTCCTCGTGTATTCGTCACGCCCACGCATCAAGATCTGGCTCTACGCCATCCTCCGATGGTGGAAGAACGAAGGAGATTACTACGTCATGGAGGCATACTCCAGCCTGGCAGTCGTCGAAGTCATGCTGCATATCATGTCAGCCGTGTTTGTTGCAGTCACATGGAGCAGGTATCCAAACGAACCTATCAAGGAGTACATGAGTCCGGTCACCGTATATATGCAGGTGGCTGCTGGCATTTTGGCCCTTGGCGTTCTCCTGGTGGCACCTATCTGGCGTCGCTCAGACCCGCGGTTGGTGCCCAGCTATCTCTGGGATTTTGTCCTGGTCTTCGTGTTCTTTGGGGCTGTTTATGCTGCACCCTGGGCATACTGGGGAATGTTTCTTAAGCTTCCTGGTCCCCTGTGCGATCTTCCCTTTCCTGCTTGCGTGTTGGGTGCCAGCTAACTGTCACAGGTGGTGCCCGCCAAAGGTCGTCGGTCAAAGTGCTGTATGGGTCGTTTTCTCGACACTGAGTAGGTTTTAAGATTATCCCGTTGCTAACATGCACTAACTTGCGTCACAGGCAGTGCTCTTAGTGTCTAAGGATTATTTCGGTGCTGCAAGGGTGACTGTGATTTGTTGGCTACGGACGTATTAGTTTCAAGCTATCGAGGACCTTTATATAAGATCAGAGTTGACGTTCATTTGGTGCTAGAAATTCCATAGAGTTTGAGGGGTTGAGGGTTGTTTGTTAGTAAATCTATCTGATAGTTTATTCCTTTCTTCGGTATCACATCCAGCGTCGAGTTCACGGTTGCAGTACTGCGTTCATAATGATAGTACGAGATTATGTATCGGCGGTAGACATGAAACACACAAGTTTGCATAGAGAATCTCCGGAAGCTCAACCGGCATTTTGAGGCGGCGTTGCAAGTTCATTGTTTGGGGTAATTGTAAGATATACTCCTATGCATATTATAACTAGAGGGCACCTCTCTTGATTAAAGCTTAAGACTGGAGGGGTCGGAAAGAATCAGCGTTCCGCGCGACACGCGCGATCATAAAGAGTATCCGATCCGCGGAGATGGTTCTCAAGAACAGACCCACTCAGGCTCTCAGGAGACCCGAAAAGCCTCACCATCTGTCCACCCAAGCTGTACCTTAGCACGGCCAGTTGAGCACCACGCGATCACCTCTCGAAACAAGAAATTAGTCATAATGAAATGCAAAACGTGCGTTATAAAGGCTTCACCGACCCAGCTACAATCGCCAAATTACCCTACATACCCTCTTATTTACAATAGCTGTCGCAAAGGAAACATGTGTGAGGCTAGTCTGGGCGCGTCACCCAGACTGTGGCTGACTCGCAGATATGCTCTCAACTCATCCTGAACAATCATCAATACGTGACTTGACATTAAACATAAACCTATCTAAATACCCTCCCTTGTCCCAGATTTCCCAAACGCCTCGCTCGTCCTGGAGTCGACACTGCAATATATCCCTCCCTCTCCTGCGGACACACATCGCCAAGACACACCTTCATACCCATGAGTCGCCTCGTTCTGTCGGCGCCGTCCTCCATCGAGTTTCCCTTTTCGCCTACCCCTTCCACATTTACGTATGGGTTATCTCTTATCATGCTTGTCGCGTAATCGAGGATATCAGGGCCCTTGCGTCGGATGTTGAGTATCGCTGCCGCGATCGCGACAGAGAGCATGACCAAGGACGCGACGATTAGTGTTCCGAGCCATGGTTTTTGCGCTTTTAGTACGAGCTCGTCTGGGGTACTCGTCCCGTTGACATGTTCCCACTTGAGTGTCTTCAACTCCTTCTGGAGCTTGTCGGCGATTGTCAGATTAACCCTCCCCATGGGCGCAAACGGCGCGATCTGCGCGAGCCAGAAGCTATTCAACAACTGCGAGAAGCGCGCGGAAAACAACTTGTTTCCGATCGGCCATATGTCTTCGCCGCGCCAGTTGCGGTCGTTTGGTAGCACGGCGTACGGTATGTCGGGATGCGTGAGGTACAGTTCGATCGGCGACGAGTAGGGTTCCTTGTCTGGCTCCCAGTCCCAGAGGATGTTGGACGAGTTGATAAAGTAACCCAGGTACGACCAGTACTGCTCGTCGTAAAATTCCATGTCGCCGCTGGGTGCTAGACCGTTGAGAACGGTGCTTGCTGCATCGTAGTCGTTCTTCATCTCCCGTACGCGAAATGCGCCGCAGTCGGATTTGTGACACTTGACGCTAACCTCTACGTACGAAGTTGAGAGGTTACAGATTGCGCTCGTTGTTGCGTTAAACGTGTATGAAGTAAAATTGAGCTGCATCGGCGTGCTGGTTGTGTCATTGTACTTTTTGAGCACCTCAATCACCATGGTCAAGCCGTTGTGGTACTTGTTGTCAGCCTCTGTCGACGGCCCATTCTTGGGCTCAACATCCAACGCCTGCTTCCACAGAGAAATGTTCATGCTCGGCGAGTGGCTCAGCTTACAGTCGGTATACATGTACGACGTGGTCAGGTTGAATGAAAAGTTGGAATGATGCCCAAACGGTTCGTTGGACGCGATTGGGAGTCCTGATAGAGAAGAGTACAGAGCATCCCCATCGCTGACGTCAATCCACCCATCGTCGTCGGGAAAATTGGTTACGCTCTCGATCATGGGAATTTTGACATGTCCGAATGAATCCTGGCCGGCAGCCTTGACATCATTGGAGCTTGCCAAAGCTGCGCCAAAGGTTGCGATAACAGCCGGGAGTGAATGAGGCACACTACCAGGGCCTTCTTGGAAGGGGAGTTCTCCTCTGAACTCGACGTATCGTCCTTTCCATGGGTTCAGCTCGAATGATGGTGCCGACCCGGTGACGCGAAGCGCAGCCTGGCCACCGAGAGGAGAGAGGGCCCATAGCGCGAAAAGAAGTGGTGTCAAGGCACTAACAGCGCTGAGGGCCATGGGCGACGCGATGGTGCTAAACACAGTCCGGCTGCTGAGCAGAAACTCAAGGCTGAGCACCGAGATACCTCGCTCTAACTTCCATGCTGCCAAAGCCTTGAGGAAGTTGACTGCTGCAGCGGCAAAGACGATGGGAAAGATTGTAGGGCTGTAGTTGGCTATTGAGCGAAGTGCGACGGCGGGTTCTTGATCAACGGGGCACCCCTCGTAGGCGAAAACCAGGAATGCGAAAATTAAAAACGCCAGCGCCGGGACGGCGAAGAGGATATCGAGGAACAAATGCCATAGCGTGAGAGGCGACGTGGGAGTTCGTATCCGTCGTAATCGGGGGTTATGTTCATGCTCGGGCGGCGGAGGATATTGAAAGCTCGGAAAAGGGTTCGGGTTCAGGTTCGATCGATCCGAGGGTCCTGGTGCGTCGTGTATCAAGTTGATCTGCTCAAACGAAGGAACTCCGTCATCCTTTCTCGGGAGGATGCTCAGCTCCGAGCCACCAGACAATCTGTTGTAGTCTCGTCGGTGAGACATGGTGCCCTTGAGGGTTTCGTCCCGACGTGGAACATCGACATGGAGGGAGTAAAAAAAAAAGAGAGGCAAAGTGTGAAGAGGGGAAACAGGGCTGAGAGAACCGAGGGGAGACAGGGCTGAGATATTGCCTGAATCCCCTGTCCACTTGGCGGTGCAACCTCACATGGGGGCTTTTCCCTCTGGTGAAGCTAACCCGTGGCTTCAACCGCTATAATTAGAGGCGTTTTGCTCGAGACAAGAGGCTGGACAAGGACCAAGCAGTGATGCAGACCAGACAGACGCTGCAGGCTGTGTGACCCGTGTTATCCGTGCCGCAGGACGGGTACACAGTCTTGGCAACCCCCGTCTCTGGGCGGAGATCCAACGTCAACTTAACCTTGGAGGCCTGTTGTGAGAGTGGGATGACGCAAGCACAAGACAAGCTTATCCTCGTCAACCTTAGATCTCACGGTTAGCTCCCGAGGATTGCAACGTGGGGGAGAGGATCGACGCCAGCATTGGTTCTTTTCTAACAGCAGTCTTTTTTAGCACTGCAGACCAAGCTTTGACGATGGATGAAATGGATCAATGAGTGGAAATTTTGTTGATGAAAAACTTGAGACACACTCCACCCTGGTTAGTCCTTGGCGATTGTTGGGGGGCTGGAGGATCAGGGCAAAGACGAAGGTGCAGCCACAAGCATACGTACATCGGGCTGATTGCCGAATATGTTGTTTCCATGCGCTGGTAGGGATATGGGCATCAATAGCGGAATAAATGCCCCCTGCCTTACGCGTGTCTCTTCTCACGCAGCTATGGAGGCTGGCAAGCTGCCTCAGCCTGTGCACTGCTGCACACCTCAGCTTGCGGCTGACCTGTTTTCAAGCCTCATTGACCCCTCATTGGATCTTTTTTATCTCGATCAGGTGATCCCATTAGTGTCTGTCTCATTATGGTCATCTCACATCATCATTTCGCGTGGGGATTCCCACTTTTGACACCCCAAGCGAGCTGTCAAGATGGCAGCCGAAACCATCGGCATCGTAGCAGCCTGCGGTCAATTCGTCGAAGAAAGCATCAAGATAATTCGCTTCGCAAAACAAGTCCACGATAAATTTCAAGATGCACCTGCGGAAATCGAGGCTTGGCGACAGCAAATTGAGCGTCTTCAGAAACTTGTCGCTGCGATAGAGGCTTCGCCTGCTCTCCAAGTGGAGGACCTGAAGCCAACGGTTGAACAGGCCAAGACGATCAGCAATAAACTGTTGAAGGTATTTGACGGGATCGATTTTGAGAAGGATGATGGGTTTGGGCATAAATCTTGGAGAGTAATTGGTGGATTTTTAAAGGAAGATGAGATCAGTCATCTTTTCAAGGAGATTGAGCGATTGAAGGCACTCCTCGGGGACCAGATAGCGGTGATCAATATGTGAGTCCGGATCACAGTCCTCTTTAAGCTCAACTTTCTTGCTAATAAGGGCCAAGAAATCAAAGCCACGACAAGTTCGCAAGAGTCGAATCCCTCATTCAAGACCTTAGCCGCTCTTTTAGACCTGGGACAGATGAGGACCAGTGTCTTCAAGATTTGTTCATCACAGATCCACTGAGTGACAGAGATGGCATCGTCACGGCCAAAGGACGTCGAACTCCAGGCACATGCGAATGGATCCCCTTCACGGAAGAGTATCAAACCTGGGGTACGGATCGATCTGGTCTCCTCTGGATATCCGGTCCTCCAGGCAAGGGCAAGACATTCATCTCCATTTTCCTCACACAACTTCTACAGTCTTCGAAGCCAGATGCTACTACCATCTGGTTCTTTTGTGATAACAAAGTCGCGACTCGAAACAAGGCTGTTAACATCCTCCGTGGGCTCATCATCCAGCTGATTTTCGAGCACAACCAGCTCGTCTCTCGCATTACGCCTACGTGGAAGATTCAAGGGGCAAACTTATTTCGGGAAAATTCGTTTGAGACTCTCTGGCGGATCTTTGAAGACATGCTGGAGGCCCTGAAGGACCACCAAGTCTGTTGCGTACTCGATGCCCTGGACGAATGTGATGAGGCGTCACTATCATCACTCTTATTCAAGATCCAAAGCTTGTTCGAACCAGACGAGAAATCCACTCCGGTCCACAGTTTGAAGCTTATCGTTACGAGCCGAGAGCAGCCAGAATGCCTGCCTGCCACACTATCTGCATTCCCCCACATCACCCTTGGTTTACTTGAACACGACATCCAACTATATATTTCCGACCAAATCTCCCACCTAGCCAAGATAAAGCGAATTGAAGGCCTACCTCTTTGTCAGTACATCGAATATGCCTTCCGGAAACGCGCGGGAGGAACCTTTCTCTGGGTCAGCTTCATGGCGCGCGATCTGGAGCACAAAACTGTGAAGGAGATTGAACATGCTCTTACGCAACTCCCCCGTGATCTTTCCGAGGTATACGAACGGGTTCTGTCAAATATCGATCCTGAGAGCAAGAAAGAAGTGAGCAATATGTTGACTTGGCTGCTGTTTGCGTCACGCCCGTTGACAGTTGTCGAACTTTGTGATGCAGTACAGATACAGCCTACTCCGTATTTGACCAAGGAACAAGTCTGCCTGGATTATATTCAGTCTTGTGGACATCTACTCCAGGTGTCAACTGGAAGACTGCCTAACGGCCTGGACTATCGTGTCAACCGACTCCCACCACTCGTCCCAGTGAGTACCAAGATGACAGAACTGAACTCGGAAAAATCAGGTGCTTGTCTATACGTTAGCTTTGTTCATCAGAGCGCCAAAGACTTTCTCAAACACCATTCTTCTGGCCTCGCAGCTATGCAGGGCCCCATGGACTCGAAGAAGATACACGCCAACATCACCAATCGCCTGGTATCTCTCCTCGCGATGGAGTGCCCCTTCAGCCCACTGTTCGAAGCCGCCGAGGACCTGCCTCTTTTGCCATATGCGGTCTTTAACTGGAACTATCACATGCGAGAGATGGGTACCGACTTTGCGTCTGTTCTTGATAAGCACAAAGACTTCTCTCGCAGAGCTTCAGAGGCGAGGGATAGATGGTGGGCGTGGTATCACTTTGAGTATCCTGGCCAGGAGCCCCCAAGAGATGTTCCTCTAATTCACATGGCTTGCATTACTGGCCTTTACCACTTACTAGAGTATGCTCTTCTGAAGAGGAATACACTGCTGGGGCTGCTCCGAACAAGAGAGGTGAATCGAGTCTGGGGCCACGACCAAGAAACACCGCTCCATCTCATGGTGAAGCAAGGACAGGATAAAATGGTTCACCTGCTACTGAAATACGGAGCAGATGTCTCCATCAAAAATGTTCGTGGAAAGACGGCTCTCGATGGTGCTGCGTTCCTCGGACCGTACTCTGTCTTTCTTCTCTTGACAGCGTCAAGAACGAGCCGAGAGATGATTGAGGAAGATGCGAAGTCTTCGGTTTCCTATCGCCGTCGTGCGACTCTTCTCCACACCGCTGCTAGAGGAGGCCACCAAGACATTTGCCGAGAACTGGTTGAAAAATGGCACTATGACATCGAGACAAAAAATGAGGATGGTTTCACGCCGCTCCTGGTGGCTGTTCGATGTCAGCATTTAACCCTGGCTAGTTTTCTGGTAGGGCAACTTGGGGCCAAGACGACACCGCGTATCAAGATCCTTGAATCGGTTTTTTATACGCGAGAGAGGTCTAGGATTAAGGAGGCTTTGGACTCTCTTTCTTTGAACTTGGGTGTCAACATTAACGCAACAGACGAGGATGGAAACACCCTTTTCCACCGATCTTATTCTCCCGCGTTTATCATGCTTGAGGAATGCATAGCCGCTGGATTAGACTTGAACAAACGTAATCAAGAAGGAGAGACGGTTCTGCATCGCAACTTTTGGTTGTCGGCGACTCACGAACGCCTGCGTCTGGTCTTGAAAGAGTCATATCTCGACATCGACGCTCGAGATAATCAGGGTCGAACACCGCTTCATTCCTTGGTCACTGTTGCTGGACACCCTGACCAAGCCCCTTGGAGTTTAGGCTTAAGCAACTTGGTTGTGCTGCTTGACTTTGGCGCCGACAGCTACTTGACGGATACCCAAGGAAGGACGCCGGCAGAGCTTGCTGCCGAGTACCTCGAACAGGGGTCGGATGAGATTTACATAGAGGAGGGGATTGACTCCTCTGATGAGATTGATGAGATGCTCTGCACGATGTCGATGATTATTGAGATATTGTCGAGGTACGCTACTGCTCCCGTTGATGTGCGGTGCGGGTGGTAGATGGGTTAAGCGATGATATGGGAAATGGCGATCAACCCGCTGCGACATGAGCAGAAACTAGTGATAATTGCCATGATGGCGCCTTTGTTCAGCTTTTCTTTGTCTGGTCGAGGTCGACGATCGGGCGATGCTCAAGATCAACTGTCTTGCCTCTCAATTGACTCAGCTGACATTAAAAAGAAACGAACGTCGTGTTTTCGTATAATCTTTACAAACCAAGACCCTCATCGTATAATCTCAAACCTCGGCCTAATAACCAACCCACCTATGATGTAAAGGCCCATTCGTTGGCAGGGATACAGCCGTGTGCCCCTCGTGTAGCCAGATGACGCCAAATCCGGAACCCTGAGTTTAAGCCACGGGGTGTCAGCCCTGGAGGTTCTAGAATTCACGAATCATGAGCCCTGAGCAAAGGTGACACCGACTCCACCGGGCGAGTCTCATCGCCGGGGTTACCGGGGACTTTGTAGGGGATCACGTAGAGGTCCTTCCTCTCAAGGAACGGGCAGCATACGGATCCGTGATCCCTGTGACCGTTTTCGACAATGTCTCATCATGCAAGTCACTTATTGTGGTCGGTTGCTCGGTGGGAACGGCTTCTTGGCGCTGACACTCGAGTGGACGGTACTTATTTGGGAATACGAACCCGTAGCCACGCGCCCAATGGAACACGAGCGAGATCTTCAAAGAGGAGCTAGAGCCCCCTGTTCCTGGGTCCTGTCAGACGCGAACCGGCGGATGGCTTGAATAGGGGTCCCCCCCCTCCTCAGCGGCCCGACACGGACGGTCAGATTGACAATAATTCCCCGACCCCTCCGCTGACGTTCGTTCGTTCTTTGATCATTCGTTTTCTGTCTTAAGAACTTTACTGTCTATCGTTTTCTTGAACACAACATATCTTTGCTGTGCTTCTGCGCATACAGCTTAAACCACTCGCTCATCTCGTTTAATTCCCCCTAATCAGCACCGGCTCGGCCGGATCCTACAGTAATGCGCGCAACATCTCACGTGTTTGCAGGCCTGGCCTTGCTCTCCAGCGCGTGGGCCAAAGTCAAGTACATTGTATGTGCATGGCAGTTTTGAGTTCGAATCAATCTCTCGCTAACTACTTGAAAGGGTGTTGCTATTCCCGGTATTGACTTTGGTTGTGATATCGATGTACGTGCTTTTCTTAGCTGCATGAGCTTGCGACTGACGTGCAGTAGGGCAGCTGTCCTCTTGATACAGCACAGTTCCCTCTTGCTTCTCATACACACGGAGATGGTGAAGGACAGATGAAACATTTCGTTGAAGACAGTGGCCTCAACACTTTCCGTATTCGTAAGTTGCCGTGTACCTCAATTTACCATCGTTATTAACATGCATGCTTCAGCAACAACATGGCAGTTCCTCCTCAATGAACAAGTAGGTGGCAAGCTAGACGAAGAGAAATTCGGACAATACGATCAACTCATGCAAATATGCCTCGACACTGGAGCCTATTGCATGATTGACGTGCACAACTTTGCACGCTATGACGGCGGAATCATCGGTCAGGGCGGTCCCTCTGACGAAGACTTTGCCGGCCTCTGGAGCCAACTCGCCCAAAAGTACGCCAAGGAGGAAAAGGTCATGTTTGGCCTTATGAATGAACCTCATGATTTGGATGTTAATCTCTGGGCAAAGAGTTGCCAGGCGGCTGTGACTAGTATTCGAAAGGCTGGGGCAAAGTCGCAGATCATTCTTCTGCCTGGAACGAACTTTACGAATGTGGAGACGTTTATTACGACTGGAAGTGCGGATGCTTTGGCTGATATCGAGAATCCTGATGGGAGCAAGGATGGGTTGATCCTGGATCTTCACAAGTATCTGGATATCAACAACTCTGGGTCTTTCGAGGAGTGCACGACTGATAACGTCGAGGCTTTCAGGGCCATGGCGGATTGGTTGAGGAAGAACAAGCGCCTGGCCATTATTTCAGAGTCTGGGGCGTCTATGGATCCTTCGGTAAGCATCTTTACTCAACACTGTTGTCCCAAGCTAACTGGTATAGTGCATGGAAAAGTTCTGCGCCCAGAACGAGTTCATCGCAAAGAACTCTGACGTATTCATCGGCTTCGTTGGTTGGGGAGCTGGTAGTTTCAAATACGACTACGTCCTGACTCTGACGCCGATCAAATCTGGGGACGGATACGAGGACAACAAACTGATGAAGCAGTGCATTCTCGATCCTTTTATCAAGAACGCCCCTTCAGTCACCACGACTTCGACTTCAACAAAGACAACCTTGGTCAAGACGACTTCAACCAAGACCCCCAAAACCACAGAAACCGAGACCGAAACTTCCAAGACAGAGACAGAGGACTCTTCATCCACAACAACTGAAGAGGCATCCTCTTCGTCAACACAGCAAATATTCAAAGAAGGAGACGGAAAAGAAGCAGAGAAGGAGGCGTCTACAAGCAAGCCAGAGGAGGATGATGACTCTGGCGCTTCAAGGAGCATGGGCATGTTTGCAGGCGGACTAATAGGCTTGGTGGTTTTTGTGGTATTTCATGCATGGTGACGTGTTCACCCCATAGCATATAGATGTGCATTGTAAGCGAGTAATATAGATAAATAGCACTGCCCCTAATGATAGACTAGGGCTTATTCTCACAGTATTCCTTCTTCCTTCCACCTTTACAGTCAGGATTCAACATGGCGGAGGATAACGGTCCCTCAGAAGAGGCTCAGCCTGCGGCAACCAGGTAAGAAACAACGTTCGATCTGACGACATAGTGATTCTAACCTTGGCGTCAGCAACAAATCCTTCGAGTATCCACCAAAACTAAAGTCGGGCGAGTATCTGCCCGAAGAGTACTATCCCGAAATCTCAGACGAGACCGAACTTCTCGCCCTGAAAGACGCCCTGTCTAAAGGCTTCGATTCCAACACAATCTGGTTAGAAGAAGATGTGTTGGAAATCTTCGAAGTGCGTGATGATGAGTCGGCATCCAACGATAGGATGGATTGGAAGTGCTGGAACACGCCTCTTCACCGATCGCTGCGTTCCTTTGACTTTGAGTCTGCTCAGCTTCTCGTTCAGCACGGGGCTGATGTCAACTTGCTCAACTCCAACGGAACGACGCCTCTTCAGGAGGCTATAGAGCGCCAGAATGAGAAAGCTGTCAAGTTTCTCGTCGAGCATGGCGCAGATCTCGGCAAAGATGAGGCAGGCGACAAGGTTCCGTGGCATATGGCACTGGCCTCGGGAAATATGAACATTTTCCGTCTACTGGTTGAAAGCGGTGCTGACTTGTCTACTGCTTCGCATTTTGAGTGGTCAATCGTGGACCTCGCTATTCTTGCACAGGATCAGATGGCTTTGGATATCCTCTTACGTCATGATCCGGAGTTGAAGCCATCTCCTCTACTCTCCAACAAGCCGACATATGGAAAAGAGGCCACGCCTGCTGCAGCCAGAGACCTGCTTTCTGTTGCTACAAGCAGACAATTCCTACCTTCAAGGGAGCTGTATGGGGTGTACAGCCACGTGGTGTCATCGATGAAAGATAATCTACAAGCGGGTGAGATGAGCTTTGTTGACAGTGTGTATCACGCTCTATACGACGCCGCTGGCATGACATGGCCGACAAAGAGAGAAACCCTGTGTGACCGGTGCTCATCTTTCCAGTCTCACGTGTCAGGCTGCCGTCTACTCGCCAAAGAAGTCATACCCAGCCCCCCATTTCAGATTCACGAGAGCCGCGATGCTCTGAACGAATGCGCCAAGAACTGTCGGCTCTGTGGCCTTGCTGCAGATGTCCTAGACAATACAGAAAAAGGCAGGTCTCAAGAGATATCAGACGAAATGGAAAAGCTAGGCTTGTCTGGAGAAGCATCCGATGAGTCACACATCTACTTCACGCTCCTTGACCAGTGGCAGGAGGCTGTTCTCCTCGTTTGGGATCCAAAGACGGGACTCGGGGGAAGCCTGGGCGGTGATTCACTTCCCGAGAGGTTCGTTTTTCACTATCTTGAGAACCCTGAGAAAGATACGACTACAGGTTCGCCGCAAGCAATCAAAGTTGCGCGAGAATGGCTTCACCAGTGTAAGAACGCGCCTGGGCATTCTCTATGCCAGCAGTCCTACCAACGTGGGCACTCAAACAAGGCTCTTCCGATCCGAGTATTGAACTTGACAGAGGAAGGTTGCGATCCTTATCTGATAGACGGAAAAGCTATGGAGGGCCCATACTGCGCACTTTCATACTGCTGGGGTGACCTGGGAAATACCAACACCATTACCACAAAAGCAAAGATTTCGCAGTATCGGCAAGGTATCCCAATGGATACTCTTCCAACATTTATACAGGAAGCCACCCAAGCGGCTAGATCTCTTGGGTACCAATATCTATGGATCGACGCTCTGTGCATCATCCAGGACGATAGTCAAGACTGGGATAGAGAGGCGTCCAAGATGAGCGACGTCTACTCCAATGCCGACTTGACAATCTCCAGCCTGGTAGCAAAAGATTGCCACGACAACATGTTTCAACCTCGCATGCTGAAAGTTGCTCAGCCCGTGCCTTTTGACTATTGGCTACCGAAAATACAGCGGCCAGAGTGGAAAAAAGGAATCGTCCATCAACAGGCTTTCTTTCCATTCTGGACCTTGTCTAAAGAGTCTACCCCCGGTGGGTTCTCTATACTGGGAGGTGTTACAGTGGACGGACCTATAAGCTCCCGCGGGTGGACTCTGCAGGAGCAGCTCCTGAGCACTCGGGTTCTCTACTTTGGACCCAGCTACCTTTACTGGGAATGTCTCTGCACTATGAGCGTTGACGCGGATCCAGGCACTTCCATAATGTCAAGGTTTGCGGGCGAGTTTGCAACCTTTGAGGTGAACCGTAGAGCTCATCCGAAATGCACCGTCAAAGGACTCCTTTCCCCGGCAAAGGAGAGTGAATTGCCAGAGAGCCCTCATGCCGTCTGGCAAGGTCTTCTCAAAGAGTTTACCTCTAGGAATCTCTCCAAAGCTTCTGATCGTATCCCCGCGATCCTTGCGCTTGCAAAGTCCCTCGAGAAGTCAATAGGGTGCGAGTTCGTGGGTGGAATGTGGAAGGGTGACAGACTGCTCGAGAGCCTCTGCTGGAAGGTGAAGAAGAGGGACACCCAGCAGCGCAGAGGCCCCTCCTGGTCTTGGTCTTCTGTCGGAGTACAAGTCAACTTTGACGTGTTTAACCGTCAACCGTTCTACGAGCCAGTCCCAATGGCAGCCGTCGTGTCGTTCGACGTCAAAGCCAACCAATCGCAGAGCCATGTCTCTGGGTCAATAACTCTCAAAGGCACATTACACAAGAAGAGGGTTCTACTACCTCACACACAACACAATGCTTTTGGTGCGGTGTTCGACTTTGAGAGAGATGTAGCAGAAACTTACTACGCCTTTGACTTGGTTGCTTACGAAAAGGGGCCTTTGTATGAATGGGCGGGCCGGTCGATGTGGTTCGGTCAGGGAGGGCGACCACCGACTCTAATTCGCCTCTTGTTAGAGCATGTTGATCAAGATGGTGATTCGCGTGTTTTTCGGAGAGTTGGGATATGTATAGACGATGGGGATGACAAGCAGAGGTTGGATGATTTGAGAGCGCCTAGGAAGGATGAAGGACCACCTACGGGTGTATGGGAGAATATTGAGTCATCTGAGACGGATCAAATGATTACTATAGTTTGATGTTGGCCAAGGTGAATGCGAGATCTGAAGCAGGGGGTTGGTGTAAGGGGGAAGGTTGCGGAATGGAGACATCAGAGTATACACGTATTAGATCTCCAGATGAATTGATGTCAAACATCCAAGGTTGAGCTGCGATGAGATAGATATACTATCTAACTATGATACAAAGCCCTACCCGCGAATTTACATCAACGGAACCTGCTGCGTTGAGCAGTGAATACCCCCGCCCAGCTTTGGAATCGTGTTGATATCAACCTGGACAACCTCTCGATCCGGGAAACATTGCTTGAAGAGCTCCAGCGCAACGTCATCTGCCTTGCCAACACCAAAGCGAGGAATAATGATTCCGCCATTTACCAAGAGATAGTTGGCGTAAGAAGCGACAGTTTCGAAAAAGTGTTCACCGCGCAGCTCTTTGGGATTAGGTTCGGCAACTTGGATGATTTCGATCTGATTGCCAGAGGCATCTGTTGCACTTTCCAGTGTTTCCCTTGCTTCTTGGTATGCTTCAACGAGGACTTTGTCGGCAGTTTCTGGAATACGACCTAACAACACCTTGCCAGGCGAGATGAACCTGGCCAACGCATCGATGTGGTAGTCGGTCATCTCGTAACCCTTGATTCCACGAAGCCAAATTGTCTTATCGATGCCAAGATACTTCTTGAACTGTGCCTCAATGTCACTCTTTGACATGCCAGGGTTCCGATTCGGGTTGATAATAGCACTCTCAGTTGCAAGGAGCGTTCCTTGGCCGTCAACCTCGAACCCCCCTCCTTCAGCACGGAATCCAGCAGTAAAACCCTCGACACCCATGTCGTTCAAGATGGCCGATGCGACTTCTTCATCCCCTTGGCTTTCAAGCTTATCACCCCAGTAGTTGAAGCTCAGACTGAGGCCTGCCCGGGAATCATCAGAGAGGTTCTTGACAATGATGGGTCCCGTGTCGCGAACCCAGAGCTGGCTCGCTTCTAGCGGACGAACGGTGACATTTTCAGATACCGTGTCTCTGGCCTTCTCCAGGCTTTGTGGTTTGGTATACATGGTGACTGGCTCGAAGCGAGCGATGGCATTTGAGATGGCTGAGATTTCTGAACGTGCATCGCGCAGGATGGCATCGTCCGGGATGGAAGCGAAGTCAGGCCACACGGTGATAGTTTGGGAGTGCTTTGCCCATTCCGGCGGCATGTAGAATCTTGTCTTTGGCGGTTGAGCGTTGGAGGTTGTTGAAGACACCCGAGCCTCAGCAGGAGCCTTTGACCTGAGCGGCGTGCATGATGCAATGCCGCTGCGCTTATAAACAAGGTTTCTGAGCATGGCTAACAACGGTTGTCTTCTTAATGTGATGGCTCTTTAAAGACAAGTGTTTCCGGTATCAGAAGGAGAACCTTGAGGGATTTTAAAGGTCAAGAAAGAGTCAAGATCAAGTCCGTCAGATGAGGTTGCTTCTGTTCGGGAAGTGATTCTCGCCAAGAAGAGGAGACAGAAACAATGCTTCGGAATCTAATTTCGAAGTCAGACATTTTAGAGCTTATATTGCATTGCATATGAGCTTCGTTATCTTACTATCTGGCTAGATGCAGTACTAGAGGATAGTGCCTCGTAATCATACAGCTTGTCTAACCCAGCCACGATAATCATAAGATGGGCTGAATAGATCTCGTCATTGGCGATGATCGAAGCCACTAGGATCCATTGGTGACACCAGAGTCTGAGCGGACTGACCCTGTCTTACCTTAGTTCTCGTACGAGCCGTCACTCCAATTTCCCTATTCATTGGTTGATCCCCACCCCTCTCTATGTTTATCGAGATAATGGCTGCATATCAAAGTTGGATCAGTCGTTTCTAGTAGATTGCACTACGGTCACAACTGGTAATTATACCGCATTGTTATTGTCTTTATGAATGACGATTCTGAAAGAGGCAATTGTACCGCATCGACTTAGCGAATTGACTCAAGTCGGTGGGGCCACATACACACCCTTGCGAGCCTTGATTTTAGAGCACCCGATTCGCTGATTCGTAACAAAGGCTCTCATGTAGTCTATTGACTCGATATGGTAACCCGACGTTAATGAAGCAAGGTAGAACGATATAATTTCAGGGCATCTAGAGCCCGTAAGAGAAGTTGGCGTGTTGAGGATGAATACACTGACTGTCATGGTAGGGAGGGGGATTGTAGGAATGGCAGGCATCCTTAGTACGTGGCTCTCTCAGGATTCAACAACTATCACTAAATTCATACGAATTCTATTACTCTGGTATGGATTGCTGTATATTGCCCCGAATCTTTATCCTTAACCACTAGCAGCAGCGGCAGCACCACCACCACCAGCGCTACTCGAACTGGATCTCTTTTCCTCCTCGCGCTTCTGGAAGTCGTAAATGGAGAGTAAAGTCGTAATAACAGCATACTCGAACGTGGGGCCCAGATCCATGTTAATCTGCAGTGTGCCCACTGAGCTGGGTCGCAGACTCATGGTATGGCTTGTAAAGATGGCTATAATCTGACCATTTGGGTCCTGGAGTTTGAAGTTGTTGTTGCTCAGCCTTGAAGCCGACATTCCATCAACGGCCACGTTGTCTTTCAACCACGCCAATGGAATAGGCTGTCCCATATTCGGGAGGTTCAACGAAAAAGTCCAGCCGTGCTTGTCCTTGCCGCGATACGACATCTCAGTCCATTGCACGTTGGCAGGATCGCCAAGACCGAGGCGAAATGTCTTGCTGTCGCTGTTGTAGTAGCGGCTTGCTTCCGGAAAGTAGCATGCTGCGACCGAGGCCCCTCCCGCGGTCAGGGCCAAGTCTGGGTGCTTTTTGGGGTTCTTTGAGATTTCCAGACTGTAAGCCGAAGGGCCATCGGGTACATTGTCAGGCTTGCACTCATAACGGCTGTGAAAAGAAGGCTTTGTAATTTTGAATCGAGCAGCGCCGCGCGTCTGGCCATGCGTCTGACCCTGCATTTGGCTTTGTGGTGGATGATACATGGATTGACCCTGAGGGGGCCCATACACGACATCTCCTTGAGAAGGTCTCGATGGTGGAGCGTAGTTTTGCGGCTGTTGATATGTCATAGCCATAATGGATCTGAGACGTTGTGGGCTCTTGAAATTGATGCTTGAAGGTAATGGAAGAATGCAGGTTTGAATTTGAGTTTATGAGGATAATAAGACAGCACATGATCATGGGAGATTTTTGAGATATATATCTTACTGCTCTTGATTGCAGCAGAAGATCATCATGACAGGGCAGAACGAAAATGGGGAGATCGACGCTATGAAATCATTTTCGAGTCAGAGAGCTTCACTCAGCAGCTCGCAACTTGGTTCGAGGGCAAGCTGTGGATTGCAATTTGGACGTGAAGTTGCGTTGAATGTCGTCATGCCGGGTCTTTTTGGATGGCTGAATAACACATGGCTAGATATCTAATTAACCAAATAAGGCGTATCCCACCGCTTTGTCTTGTGTACTGTAATGACTATTGGTGAAAAAGCGAAGTGACATCAGCGCGCGTGCTGGAACAACGAAACGCTAGAACCATTCCAGATAAGATGATCGCTTATGTATAAACTGCCGCTGAGTGGGCTATGCTCGACTTGAGCCAAATGCGATCGGATTGATCTTCTGGATGGATATTCTCAAGATGCAACAGAGAAGACCCAATTGTCAGGAGTGGGAATACCTGAGCTTATCCTTTACTTCTTACCCAAGAACTAAGGTCTCGAAATACGATTTTAAAACAAGGCCTTTCAGAGTTCATGTTTTGTACATCTTGACCTCCTTCTGAATAAGACTTTGTGATCTTGATGGCAGTAAGAGAGTCAGAAGACTGATATCAGGCTACTCTATCACTTCGCGACCAAATAACCGAGGTAGTAATCATGACGTTGGATTGTATGACATAGGAATCCCGATAGATCAGTAAACAAGTCTAGCCCCCCTGATACGTTCCTGTCCCAGACAATAATACCTGCTAGAGAACTCCTCATCCCTGACATTGTCACTGGCATCGCCACTGGCATCAACACCGCTGTCGCCCTCTCCATGGCATCGTACAACTTTACCCCTCAACTCCTTGAGAATCCCCTGTCGTCTGCAAGCATATTCCCAGATACTCTCTTCTCGACGTCTCTTCCACTCCCACTTCAAAGCCACTCTCGCAGTATGCACGCCAGCCCTACTTTCAATCTTTCCCGAGGCTTCTGCCGTGACGTTCGAGATCCTCCTCCGCTCTAGATGTCTGCCCACGAATAGCCACTCCCGGATGGCAAAGTCCGGGTTCCCCACACTGACCTCGAAATCACTTGGTTGGCAGAGGCAGTAGGGTACTGTTGCGCCATTGCGCACAAGACACTTGGCCGCCTCGATATGGCCTCTTGAAATTGCGGCGGTTAACGGCGTGCCGTGATCCTTGCATTGATGCTCGACCATGTCGAGTCCAAGTTCAAGAAGGCTCTCGATTACCTCGACTGAGCCCCAGCATGCCGCTCGGCACAATAGGCTGTGACTCCCTCTCTCTGCTACCCCTGAAATTTGACAGAGCTCATGCTTGCTCAGGAACGGTCGGATGAGACGCAAGTTGTTGGATATAGCCGCCAATTTGTGACTGGCAACAAAAAACCAATCACGAGGCCACTGAGCAATCTCCCGTGGTCGTAGAAAGGGATCACCCTTATTCAATAGGAGCCTCAGCTGGCAAGCAGATTGGCTGGCCAGGATCCAGTGCATAGGGGTTACTCCATCGTTGTCTCGCAAGTACAAGCTGACCCCTTGCTCGAGATAGCGAGACAAAGTCCCTAGTAAAACTCCTTTTCTTGCTGGACCAAGTCCGTTCATGGTCATAAAATGCAACCCATTTTCTCCGACATGGTTCGTTCTCATCATGTCTTTGCAATACGGTGTGAGAAGATCAACTAGTTCCCACTGGCTTTCCCGATACGCGGACATGAGTGGTGTTTCAGCCCACAAATCTAAAGGGTTAGGACGAGCACCGTGCTGGAGGAGACATTCAGCGACCTGAAGGGAGCCGCATCTCGCCGCAACGTGAAGGGGCGTCTCCTTTTGGCGGTTTGGCTCCTCTATGTTGGCTCGGTTGCTGATTAGGGCGGCGCAGGCGTTAGTCTCGTTCTGTTCGGCTGCAAGATGAAGTGCTGTCCCCCCCGGGCCTTTGGCATGATGCTGGTTGACGAACGTAGAAAATGTCTCGCGCTCTGACAT
The DNA here is from genome assembly GCA_013186415.1 of Fusarium sp. NRRL 66088. Taxonomy (NCBI): domain Eukaryota; kingdom Fungi; phylum Ascomycota; class Sordariomycetes; order Hypocreales; family Nectriaceae; genus Fusarium; species Fusarium sp. NRRL 66088. The sequence continues at coordinate 112,171 of JABCKD010000074.1, forward strand.
ACTATCTCTAGCCAGACAGCTTGATTGACTCCTATGAAGTTGTCAGCTTGTTCCATTACAGTCAAGTCTTACCAACGTACGCTTTGGCGCCAGGGTTACCGTATGTGTCTCGAAGCCACCCCAACACAGTTTTGAGCCCCTCGAGGTTGTGATGTTCGACGGCAACATGGAGAGGGCTCTGATCCATGTCAAGAAAACTTGCGCCTTCGTCCAGGTACTTGTTCAGCAACTCAGGTAAGACCCTGTTCATGCTCGGATTGGCAACTGCTGCCTCGAGAGGGGAAGAGTATTGCCCCTGATAAGGCTGAGGAAAGGCAACCGAGACAGCTGCGCCAGATTTGACCAGCCATCGAACAACACTCATGCCCTCTTGCTGGCAGGCAGCGACCGCCAAAGGAGTCACGCGCTCTCCGTCCTGAATCTCAACGTCGATCGGGCACCCGAGGTCGTGGATTCTCTTACAAGCCATGGAGTCCCCCTGCAGAATAGCGTTGTGCATCGCGTCTGCCACTGTTCTCAAAATCGCTGGAGATGTGATCGGAGGATTTGATCCTCGGGTTTCCTCAGAGCTCCACTGCAGGCATTGCATCATGAGTGCATCTCCTCTCGCGTATGCGAGTGCCAGAGGGATGCAACTGTCGTTGCAGGCTTGTTGTTTGGCACCGAGGCTGATCAAGGTTTTGGCCGTTGTTAAACACCCCTTGTTAGCGGCAAAGTGCAACGGAGTCCAGCCTTTGTAGTTTCTGGCGTCGATATTCCCCCCACGGGCCTCAAGAACCTTGATTACTGAGGGGTGACTGAACCGAGAAGCATAGTGCATGGGAGTCTCAAGTTTATCGTCATGACATTCAAGATCCGACAACAAGCCCTGGTCGAGATAGAACTCCAAGCACTTTGCGTTTTCATGAAATGTGGCCAAGTGCAGTGCGTTTCCACCGGCAAACTCATTCTTATTCTCATCCTCCCCGAGAGTTTCTGCCCAGGTTTGATCCCAACAAGGAGACTTGGGGTGGATCGCGGCGATTTTGGTGAGAATTTCATGATAGTCATAGCGAACCGCCGCCAAAGGTGCATCAAATGGATACGAACCTCGAGTCCACGGGTTAGCTCCAGATTCGAGAAGCATCTCGGCTGTTTCAATGGCGCCTTTGCTGATGTGAAAGGCGAGGGGCGATCCCCTGCGGGACAAGGGCAAATTCGGATCGACACCCGCCTGCAACAGTTCCCTCAGCCTCCAAGTGCAGCTTTCTTTCTTTCCAAGCCATCCCGCAACAAAGTGAAGAGGGCCACATCCATCGTAGCTATCGTTTCCTTCGCTCATCTTCTGTGAGGTTGCGTGTTTCAACAGTAGCGCAAAGCTCTTTTGTTTGATAGGGACTTTTGGAAAGCAGGCGAATTCGAATGGAGAGAGTCCCTTAACTCTTGCATGCACACTGACGCCCCTCTGAAGAAGCAAGGATATCATCTCATGATCGTCGTGTAGGATCAAGAAGGATAAAAACTGAGTTATGTCGGGGTGGTCCACTGCGTTGCCCCAATGGTTGGTCCTGGCCACGATCCGGGCTATTATGGCTGAGATATGCGCCCAGGAGCTGAACCTTCCTAGTACAATAAGGCCATGCTGTACGGCTTGGTGTGCTCTCACGACAGTCTCGACAAGGCCCGAGACAAATGGGAGCAAAGCGGACCCATTCCTTTCTTCGTATTTGCCCATGATTCCAAGCTCAATAAGGGCGAAAACGAATTTCAAGAGCCAGGCCCAGGCCGGGCTGTTAATAACACTGACAGCCTCTGTGTACATGGCTTTCCTGAGTACCTCGACACTCACAAATGACCATAGGCTGCTCGCCTCGTTGGGGCATGATACGGCATTGCCTGGGATCATGGCTCTCAAGACTTTGTAGTCCAGACCACTGGAATTCCCCACAGCTCGAAGCAAGAGTGACTCCAGTGGAGTCCTGAGATCCTCTTTTCTTCGCTGGTCCAGAGGAAACAAGTCCGTGAGTAGTTGAATGCACTCAACAGTGGACGTTATGGGAACATGGTGCAGCGGGCTCCCTGTGACGTCGTCCATGCCGTCGGGCTCAATGCCAAGATGGTGCAAATGCTGGAGAACCTCAGTGGACATGAGCTCCGTTGCTTTTCTGAAAATAGACTTGCCGCTCTTCCAGTAGTCTCTCGAGTCACAGTATTGGAGGAGAAATAGAACCTCCTCCACGTTCTCGTGGTTCAATGCTGTGCAAATTGGCGTCTCGTTGCTGGACGACACCATCTGCAACGCCTCTTGTCTCACGTCGGGCGCGACGAGAAGATCTAGCATCTTAACTCCCCCGTTCCCTTTCTTCGCAAAGTAGTGCCAAACTGTCTCTTGAGTCTTGTCGGGTAGAAGGGTGGAGGCGCCATGTTGTAGTAAAGCCCGGAGCATGTCGTTGTTGTCACACAAGTGGAGTGGTGTTAGTCCATCATGATCAAACGCATCTGCATCGAGACCATGGTCGAGGAGTACATTAAGGACATCCAGTGACCTGTAGTGCACGGCCAGATGGAGTGCAGTCCAACCTGGTTTATTCCTATCGTCACCAAATCTGGCAGATCTTACGGCTTCAGATCGGCTGTTTTCCAGGAGCCGACTCAGCTGCAGATCATCATTGTTCCTGATACATCGAATGATGCGTCGAATAGTGACATCATCATGGATGAAGCTCGGTGTTGATTGCATCACTGCTAGTTGGTTCGATCCCAGCATGCCTAGACGTGCCGCGCAATCATATGTCTCGATGTATAGGCGTGTGCTTGGTCTCCCTTTCGTCTCTGTGTTCGGAGGGCTAAGGACCCCGAGGAGGCTCACGATGGCGTTTCTACCGCTATATTCGCCACTTGAGTTCTCACGGTTCCGAAAAAGTCTGTAGCGTCGCTGAAAGTGGACCAGGTCCTCCTCGCCAATGGTCATGCCAGCCTGGATGAGATTGGCGGCAATCCCGAGATTACTCTCAACGTGGGACCATGTTGCAACAAGGGACAGAGATGAATGTCCCTCATTCTTGTCATCTGTGAATGCCAAGTGCGGGTTTGCACCCGAGTATAGAAGAACCTGAGCAGTCAAGATAGATTGCCGTCGTCCAAGGTTTTGGTCTATCATGTCGAACATGTCAACGCTGCTGAAAATGTCGACACTCATGTGCAAGTCAAAAGGACGATTGAATGTGAAAGCCCCGAGGCCGGCAATTGCGCAGTGCAAAGGGGTGCCAAATTTGCCGTTGGAGTTTACATCTGCCCCTTGACGGAGTAGGTAGTCGCAAAGATCGGGCATGCCCAAGGCAGCCGCCATGTGTAGAGGTGTAAAGTCCTGTCGAAAGATAGAAAATGGGAGTGTGAATGCGTAATGATATTCCTCGACCCAGTCATTAACACTCTGTCGCCCATGGCAGACGATCGATAACACATGAGCCGCGAGTTCTGCCATCCACGAGCAGAAGTTGGGTGTCTTTGACAGATGGAAGAGGTCATGCATGGCTTCCAAACAGCAATTCTGGCCAGCTTCACGTACGTAGAATGGCCAGCATTTCGCTGCATGTCTGTAGAAAGGACGCTGCATATCTCTTTTATCCGTAGCTTTCCTCATGGTATTATGTTCTTCTTCCGGCAATGAATTATGGTTCTCAAGAGTGAGGTAATCGAGGCAGAGGGATGCCAGGAGGCGGCAGGCCTTTTGTCGGGAGATGCTGAACGCACTGAGTTTGGAATGCTCGAGATAGTCGCTTTGGAGATATTCCTGCACCGAAAAATGTGAAAATTCAATGCCAACCTCGTCGTTCCAACTTGACACCCTTCTCATTCGAACGAGGCTGCCACACCATCGGAGAACTTCCTCTCCATCGACAATATCCTCCTCAAGGAGCTCCAGTTCGCCCTCTTGGAGGGAGATGGCCTCGCATATTTGTCGGAGGCTCAGGTGCGCATGATAAGGTGAACTGATCAGCAACAGAGTCCTCTGGACCAATTGTTTGTTCTGTTCGAGCGAGTCGTTGATTCTAAGCAGGATACGCTCATAAGTGTCAAAGAGCGTGGGTGGTAGCTTGTCCAATGCCTTTCGCCGAGCCCCATCCGATGGAAGTTCGCAGAGGTGGTCTAGTTGGCACGCCACCCATCGAAACCTGAATAAACTCCCATTAGCACTGATGTTCAAGCGATTTAGACTTGCTTCGCACACTTACATTCCTTTGGCCCCATCAATCAGCCTGGTCATGATCATGTCTTTCAGGCTCAGATCGCGGAGTCTCAGCTTTCTCGACGCGATGCGTTGTTCCAGTTCCGAGGCAACATAGAGTTGAATGTCTTCAGTGTGCGCTTCAATTTCGATATTCTGGAACTGATATCCCACGATTTCCCTTATACCAACCTCGTCTCTGCTCAATAAAGCTAGGTTGAGCGTTTCGTCATCAAGGGTTGGGAGAAGGGCTGCGAGGCACTTGACGCTTTCTTCTGCCTGCTTGCCGCATTCGTCCAATCCATCAACAATGACATAGACTCGGTCAAAGAAAGAGCACATTCCTCGGAGAACCTTGATCAATTCCTTCTCTGAGGCCCCCGCCTGAAGTTGGCGTTCGGCTGTCAGTTCATCGTGGTATGCCTCCAAGATCTGGAACGCATTCTCGTCTTGTCGAGCAAGCTGAGAACAAATCGAGGAGAGGATTGAAATAGGCTTCTGCGTTTGGGGGTCTTTGTATGTGCAGAAGAAGTATGCCAGCGCCGCGCTTGGGTTGGCTGCATTCCTCTGGAGACACTCGTCAATCATGGCAGCTGCAAGAACTGATTTACCAGCTCCCGGGATGCCGCTACACCAGACCTTCGACCCAGGCATTGCATACCACTCATCAAACTCGGAGCCTTCGGTGAGCCAGAGACCTGTGATATCATGACGCAATTTTCTGTTGGTGTCGAACTCGGAATGCGGGTTGGCATAGTTGAAGAATTGAAGCACTTCTTTCTTTTTCTTGTCAAGAACAACCTTTGTCTCGATATCCAAGATCTTTTCGGTCATCCCTTTTACCGTGTCGATGCTAGAATTCGTGGCCGATTGTTGTGAGAGGAGTAGTCTCAGCTTGCTCAACGAATCGGCGGTCACTGCAAGCTCGATGGTTTGCTTGTGGCGTCCCACATCCTCAAGAAGCGCCTTTGTGTCGGCTGACGAAAATGGCCATGTAAGGCGACCTTGAAGTCTTCTCACGCGGGATGTAGAGTCCAGGTTTGATTGCGCGTTGACAAGACCCTTCTCTAGCCGCCTCAGGAGTTGTTGACAGTCGTGCAAGTGAAGTAGTTTGAGATTTGATGATGGTTGGGTTGTGTCCGTAGACTGCATCCCCTCCAACTCAAAAGCGACAAGTGATAAGTTGTGTAGCACAAGAGAAAGATTCTTAATCTCACGAGATATCTCTCGGACTTCGTTTTGCGCTCCCTTGCAGCCCTTGGCGTATCTGGCGGAGTAGCGAAACACGAGGTCGGCGAGAGCCACCAGACCTGCAATGTTCGCTGCGACACCAATGACCTCCATATCCGCCTTGTCGAATAATGGTGTAGGTGCGGGTTATGAGGAGTTGCTGGGCATGTGCAAAGATAGGGTGAAGCCTCGTTCTGTGTTTGAGCGAAATAAAAACCCTGGGACGGAGGCACGACAAAATCCCTGAGGGGAAGGGAGATACATGCTGTTTATTTGGTTAGAGGCCGCCTCAGCCTGCTGCCCTGCCTGCCACCCCCAACATGGATGGCAATGCATGTTGAGCCAGAGCCTGGTTCCAAACATCAGACTAAAGTGCCTGCCCAATTTTCAAGGCTGTGCATATGCATAGCCAACTGTTTACCGTGGCTTGCTTGTTTTAAAGATCATATCATGCGTCATTGTTTAGTCCCTGATTGACTAGAAGCCTTGACTTAGAGTAGCCCCTCAGAGAGGCAGACTCGGAGCATTGCTGCTCCGAGGCAGGTTGTGCCCCGTGTAGAGCCTTGGCTTGGCTTGCAGGTCAAAGGGCAGTAGTATGCAGCCACAGTTACAGGGGGTTGGGGAGAAGAGAACACACACAAGAGTGCGCAAAATTACTACCACCAAGAGCCCGATCGTGAAAAGCCAGGTTGCTATTCAGCCGCACAATGCTGTGGCTAGTTGGATTGCCAGCATACCAAACCGTTGACTGGGCATATACAGTTGGCCATAGTGTCTCATCAGTAGCTAGCTACCCGACTACCTTTTGTTGCATCCACCTTCGCAGGCTCTGGTGGATCTTTGGAGTCGCCGTGTGAGTGCCTTGTGTTACGTGTATGCCCATCACTATATACACACAGCCCCCTCCATGCCCAACCAAGATCGTGTAATAAGCTCGCACGTCGCCATGTCAAACCCCCCGGTAATCCATCACCGCCCCCGTTGGACCCAAACAACTCGGTGGGAGAGCAGGTATAGCCTGACAGCTGGCATTCTTCAACCTGAGGGCTTGGAAAGTCTCAGTGGCTTCATCGCCAAAGCTATGTAGCGTTGTCTCGCCTGCTCTCAAACGTTCCATGCGCAAACATGGCAGAGAAAGAGCTTTGCGCCTCTGGTTTGGGGCATGGCAATGGGATGCGTTTGATAATTGGGCGAATCTCAACCTGAACGCCGCCCGATGCCATCCCAATCGGACAGTTGTGGGTGATCCATTCAAATGGGGTTCTAGGGTCAATCGTAGACGCCCTGCATTTGGTAATGTTACGAATGTGACGCAACGTCCGAGCCGCCTCTGGCTTTTACTGACTAGGTAATAACGATGTAATATCTTGGTAATTCTTTTATTATATTTTCTAATATGGGTTCTATCGTTGCTAATAATAGAGACTCCAGCCCTAATATAGGACTATTCTTAAAAGTTATCTAGATATCTATGAAGTAGCCATGCACGCTTGCAGCGGAGGTTAGCTAGGACAAATACGAAGTCTTGCCTTGTCCAGCAGAACACTAGAAATATCTAAATGCCTTTCAAAATTGTATCCCAGTTGAAAGTCAAAGCAGATGAAGAAGATCGATGCCGAGTTTATTATTCTTCTAGCTTCAACATTCCATCCAGTCTCGCGTTTGTCAAAGCGATTTCATCATGTCCAAACAGCCACGGCTGAAATTCCCTACCGCTCAAACTATTGGGGTTTGCCTTGTTCAATACCTCATCCATCTTCTCATCGCGAGCAGTAGCCGCCATAGACGAAAACGCGACATCTCGGGCTTCCTGCTCAGGTCCATCATGCAGGTGCCAGACACGGCTAGAGTCCCGAGTCGCTTGCTGCACCCGCTCCGCTCGCGGCTTGCGGGTGGCCTCGTACGCACGCATGAGAGCTGGGATGTCAGACGGGTCTTTGGCACGAGCTAGACATTCGGCAAGGCATGCGCCATCCTCGATAGCCTGCGCTGCGCCTTGAGCTAGAAATGGCACCATTGCATGGGCTGCATCTCCCAGCAGCACGACTCTACCGTTTTCACTGACCCAAGTGGGTAAGTTGGGCAGGTCGGCAATCTTCCAGTTGAGACAGCTCTGAACCTTGGTCAACACCTTTCTGATGACTGGATCAAAGTCTTTGTAGTGTTGGCGCATCTCCTCCAGGTCGCCGGGCTCGTTCCACTTGCCAGGCGTGGCGAGGCCACTGGGGTGAGACAGGACGAGGTTATACATGGCGCCCTGGCGAATGGGATATGCCATTATGTGGTGGTCGGGTCCAATCCAGCAGTTGGCGTTGATATCCGTCATCAGGTGAGAAATGTCCGGGTCAGCAGACATGATCTCGACAGGGACAGTTGCGCGATAGGAGCAATTGGCCGCTGGGTTTGGCTCTACGATTCTCCCAAGAAGCGCCTCCCGTGTCTTGGAGCGGATACCATCGGCTCCTACCACAAGGTCGGCCGTCAAAGTCTCCCCGTTCGCCAGCTTGACGCTTGGTGTGTCAACGTTGACCGACTCGACGTAGCAGCCCAGGCGGATATTAACACCCAACTCCTTTGCGGCATCGAAAAGAAGCCCTTGGAAGTCGGCTCTATGGATGAGCCAGTAAGGAGATCCGTACTTTTCCGAGAGGTGAGGGTGTAAAGGCGTAGTTCCTAAAAGCCGACCTGTCGCATATCGTTTGAAGGCAAAGTGTTGAGGCCAGACGACTTTCTCTAGGAACTTGTCCTTGAGTCCGTAGCTGCACAATATCCGGCTGGAGTTGGGAGGAATCTGGATACCAGCACCAACCTATGAGAAGAAAATCAGCCCCAGGCTCAAGTCCCCAATAAAGAGGGCGAGGAGCCGCTTGGTCTTACCTCGGATAGTTCTGGAGCTGCCTCTAGCACCGTGACCTGATGACCCTTTTTCTTCAGAGCGATTGCAGCTCCAAGACCCCCAAGGCCACCGCCGTTAATAATGACTTTCATGTTGCAATCGTGATGGTTATTTAACTGCCAAGCGAAGGTTGTGTTGGAAAATCTGTGTATACCGGGGAATGATCAAGTCGTGGCCCTCTTATCTGTGACAAGCACACATCAAAGCGGATATAAGTTTAGTAGTCAGCTCCTGTAGAGGAGGTAAAATCGGTTATTTTCACTAAGATCAACTCCTCTCTCCATAACTCCGGATCCTTAGCCGCAGCGCGATACTGTCGGAATCTTTGCCGCCATTCTACAGACGGAAGCAATTGGTTCCGAACGCGATCCTCTTCGTCCCCGACGTCAGCTTCCGAGTCCGTAATCCCCGCGAATTGGCTACGGGGGATTATCAATGGGTTTCGGGATCATCGGTCTACCGTGTGGCCACGATTGTCGTCTGTGCTGGCCTGGAGACATTGACAGCTGCACTATCACGCATTCCACAGCATGGGAGCGATGCCCAGTCTTTACTCAATGTATTTTTATTCTCTCGTGATTAATTTTATCCCAAAAAATCGTCTAGTTAAGTATGGACACTGTGCTGGCTGGGTTATACCGTCTTTATCTGAACACATGCTAACACTATCCGCAAACTGCAGATCAAAGATGTCCTGTGTGTCTATTTGCCTAAGTGTCCCTGCTAATGATAGAAACCAAACATTTTTATGTCGTTTTAAACAATCTCTTGGTGTCGTGGACGCATAAGTTCGGTGTTAGGTCCAGTACCGTGTCGCTCGGGGGCTTCAACATCAGGTCGTGGAGGCTTTCGATATCGCCGTATTTACATTGCGCTGCAGCTTGTCCTCAGCTCTTACCACATGAAAGACGCTAAATGAAGTATCCAAGCAGGTGGATGGATATCCTGCAAGGCAGGGAAAGCAACGAAAGACTGTATACGACGGAGCTAGCTACCCCACAAAGTGTTGGCCATGCGGATCTGCATCCGCTGAGCGGAACTCTGAAATGGAACCCACCCCCGCAAATTAATCCCGTGGCGTCCGGGTCGATGGATCATGGTTGAAGCACTTTCGATCTTGATGCGGGGAAACATCTCCCCAGAGAAACACAAAGCCGCCAAGGGAGGTTAGGTTGTCAGTTTGGATGGGAAGAGCGAGTCTAAGGATGAAGAGTATAAAGCTAGGCTGTGTTGCACGTCTTCAGAGCGTCCATCACCCAGCATCACGTCTTGCTCTATTTTCCCTCATTTATCCAAACCTTCTTCCTCAATCAATCTCACCTTTCTCTACCAGAGTTACATCTAGCCCCTGGTGCACTATGACTGCTGTCAAAGAATTCGTGTATCAGCCCCTTGCCGATGGCATGCTCTTCGGCGAAGCCCCTCGATACCACAATGGCCTCTTGTACGTTAGCGACATGATTGGTCGCACCATCTACACCATAAACCCAAAGTCTGGAGAGAAGGACGTCTTGGCCAAGGTCGACCAGCAGCCTAACGGCATGTTCTTCCATCCTGACGGGTCCCTCATCTACTCGTCCATGTTTGACGCCAAGCTCTATCAGCTCAAGGATGGAAAGACGACACTTTACTGCGATCTATCCGACATCATGACCGGTTATTGTGGAGATATGTACATCGACCATGCGGGAAGGGTATACCTGGATGATACAGGGGCTCGGGTCCTTCACGGAGAGGACCCTTCTCCTGGCCGCCTCATTATGGTAGATGTGGACCGTACTGCCAAGGTCGCTACGGAGAATCTGGTCTTTCCGAACGCTCTGGTAATCACCCAGGATGGGAAATCTCTGTTTGTGGCGGAGACCTTTGGACAAGGGCTGTTGAAGTTTGATGTTGGGCCTGGAGGTGAGCTGTCCAACAGGCAGCTCTTCTGGTCTCCTTCTTCCCTTCCGGACTTTGCCGAGAAGGAAGCCACTGGGAAGATGGTCAAAATTGATGGCGGATGCCTAGATGCCGAGGGCAACATCTGGCTCTCCCTGCTGGGTTACGACCAGTTCATTCGCCTCGACCAGCAGGGCAACATCAACGCTCGGGTTCGTGTGAGCGGACATGCTACTGCGTGCTATCTAGGAGGTGACGATGGAAAGACATTGTATCTAGTGGTCAACCAAGTTCCGGATGGAGAGAGCATCTTTACCGCTATGGTTGCCAAGAAGACGACTTGTGCGGTCGGCTCGGCGAGGGTAGATATTGGCGCTCCATGGCAAGGCTGAATGTTCAAGAGTTAACTGCATTTCTTAAATAATCAATTCAACTTTCATGATAAAAAGGTTGCCTGCATGACACGGCTTGCTGCTTGCTATAACTCGTGATGTTGCAGTTGTGTGCAATGGAGTAGATGTTAGCTATTCCTTTTTGGCTCTCCCCGTTTCTGTGCGTTCACTTCTTCTTAGGGATCAACATCTTGTCTAAGCCTTAATACGCGTTTTTAATGAACCCACAACATTGTAGCTAAGCAGCAGAGTTAATCGTGTATTCAATTGCACTGAGGCGGGAAGTACTAGCTCTTAGAACAGTCTGCTTTCTTCTTCTCTTGTCCTTGAACCAAGAGCCTACAGTTACGTTTCTCCTTCAAATCCCACATATAATAGCGGCTACCCAGATCTTAATCGGTCACTGTAATAGTTTTGAGCTGTGTAAACTCCGAGAGACCTTTTCAAAATTAGCCACCAAGTCGAATAATAGCCCAGAAAGAAACTTACCCCATGGTACTCCAAAACGACCCCAGCCGCTTTCCTTTGTTCCACCATGCGGCAGATGTGCCTCATCGTGGACAGTCATGGAGTTGATGTGAACCGCTCCGGTGTCAAGACGCCGAGCCATCTCGATGCCTCTGGCGACACTGGAGGTAAAGATGCTGGATGATAGCCCGTAGTCGGAGTCATTCGCCAGATCGACAGCCTCGTCGAACGTAGTAAAGGGCACGAGAACCACCACAGGTGCAAATGTTTCCTGATGCCAGATAGGCATATCCTGAGTGACATCTGTAAGTACCCGCGGACTCATGTTGGAGTTTTCCATCTCTACGCCCTCCCCAAAGAGGAGCTTGGCACCTCTCTCCAGTGAGTCTTCCACAAGCACTTTTACCTTGGCCACGTGCTCGGCAGAAGCCCCAGGCTGGACTTGTATCTTCTGAGCAGCCATGGTAAGCTTCTCCGAGAATTCTTCCATGACCGAAGCGTGGACAATGATCCTCTCGGTTGACATGCAGATTTGGCCGTGCTATAGGTTTCTCTGTCAGCTTCCGAGAGCCTGGGCGACGATCCATTCCAGACTTACATGAGCGAACGCTCCCACGGCCGCTGCCTCAGCTGCCCTGGATAGATCTGCATCTTCAAGCACAATCTGAGGCGACTTTCCACCAAGTTCCAGCAATACAGGTTTGCAATTCTCTGCCGCTCTGGCAGCAATGATCTTCCCCACGGCGGCGCTCCCTGTAAAGTTGACCTTTCTCACGCGCTTGTCACCGATGAGAGCGTTAAGAACCGCCGGTGCATCTTCCCTCCTATGTTGCACGATGTTGAGGACACCTGGAGGAAAGCCGGCATCTCGGAAAATAATCCCTATGTAATTGTGCACCAGTGGTGTCACCTCGGAAGCCTTGAGTATGGCGGTGTTTCCGCAGGCGATTGGGGTTGCCACAGCTCTAATGCCGAGATAGAGGGATGCATTCCAAGGTGCGATGCCCAGCTGCACACCAACCGGTTCCCTGACGACCATGGCATAAGTGTCTGGGCTCTTGCTGGGGAGGAGAGTTCCGGCCTCCGTGTCATGCACATGGAAGGCCAGTTCCTGGAGGAGGTCGATGGAGCTCTGGATGTTGATCTGCTGGATGACAAAGTCATCAATGGAGATTTCCACCTGCGCAATTAGACTCGATTGTTTTCAAACCTCAAAGCAACAGTGCCTTTCTTACCCTGAGTATCTTTTCTATATCGCCCCTGCGTTCGTCGAGAAGCATGGCTGCCTTGAGCAACAGGTCTCGGCGCTGCCATGTCGTAGTGCGCCTCCACTGGGCGAATGCTCTTTGCGAACTCTCAACGGTACGGTCCACATCTTCGGCTAGAGCCGCCGAGGCTGAGGTCGATTTTCCAGTCGCGCTGTTGGTGACCAGAAACTCTACGTTTGTGTGGACGGGCTCGTTGTCGATCCACAGGGGTGCTCTGCTCTCGCTGGGTGAACTCATGATGAATGGCGCGTCTGCTCGGACTTGACTGTTACTTGCACATGTAAAATTAACCAAGGAGTATTACTGAGCTTGATTGGTTTCTTGAAACCCTTTCTATCTCCACGGGGTAAACCAAAGGGCAAACAATGCTTGGGAAGTTGACGGTATGTCTCGGATATGATTACAATCCGCATTCAAGAACTTCTTCCCCACCTAGCTTCCCATCACAGCTGTGGTGGCGGGAGCGGTAGATGGCCCATGGCATCCACCGAGACGGGCGGAGGGAGGAGGCGGGAGCAGATCCGTCAGGTATCCGGGACCACAACCGCTTGCATTTACCTCAACACAAGACTAAGACATTTCCTGGGTATATACGTATTCTTTTTCTCGTAGCTGTTCATAGACACAACACTCGTACATCGACATTTGTTATCATCACCATGCTAGGCGACTTCCCCTTGGACGGCAAGATTGTGGTTATCACTGGCGGTGCCTCAGGTACGTTCTTTACTGAAAGATGACCCCTATTTAAGATTCAAGAGCTGTAAAATCGGCTTAACGCCATGGATAGGCATCGGGCTAGCTTTTGCCAAGTTGGCTTTGACAAGCGGTGCTAAGGTCATCATTGCCGACCTCACCCTGTCACTCGCAGCCAAACCCCTCGTACACAACAACCCCAACGTCCGTTTCATCAAGTGTGATGTCCAAGAATGGGACAATCTCGAGGCCTTGGTCCCTTTCTCTGAGAAGGAGTTTGGAGATGTCCCAGATGTTTACGCCGCCAACGCTGGTGTTGGAGAACCTGTAAGTGACAGCCTCATTGCATCTTGCTCATGGCTGACTCCCCAAGGAATGGTCGAGTTTCTGGGGCGACCGCGAGACCAAGAGATATGCCGAGCTCGACATCAACCTCGGTCATCCTATCAAACTCAGCCGCATCGCGATCCGGGCATGCCTCAGAAAGAATAAGAAAGGAGTTGTCATCATCACATCATCTATCGCGGGAGTCAATGGCCACTTCGCGACAGCTCTCTATGTTGCAAGCAAGCACGGAACGATTGGGCTCATTAAGAGTCTAGCCAAAGCTGAAACTGAAGCCCATGTCAAAGTTGTCGGGATTTGCCCCGGGTAAGTCTTCTATGAAACAGCAAAGTGGAAGTGAGGACTCTTCTGAACTGAGACCCATAGACTTGTCGAGACACCACTTCTCAAGGGCATCATGGAGAGCCAAAACGGAGACAAGGCCGGTATTGTCCTAATAAAGCCGAGTGAGATCGCAGAGAGAATGAAGGAACTAGTAGAAAAGGCGTCATACCGTGGGGGAATAGCTTTAGCGGTGACTCGGCCAGGAGACGCGACCATCGTAGCTGATGGGTCGACCAGTGTGCTTGAGGATCTTCTGCCTTCTGATCTGGAAGTGATGAGAAAAATCATTTCAACCGAGAGGGGAAATGATTCCGGGGTACATGGGGAATAGGCAGCAATGATAATGAACAGTCTGTCCCCTATGAAGCGAGACTGCCTAGATCATATAAATCGTCGTAGTTTGACTTGGATATAATTGGTTGTTACAATACCACCTCAATTAAATCACTTTATATAGGATATCTAACTCCCAACCTCAGTCTGACAGCACAATACAACGAGCGAAGTATATGGTTGCTCTTCAACCTTGGAACCTCTCGAGCGTGATCTGCGTCCCAAATATCGCAGACAGGAGTCCTCACTTCGTATAGTCACCGCATAGGAACTTTCTATCGTGTTATATATTTGACTCCATGTATGACACCATTTTAGCACGTAAAACTACCACTGGACAACACATATTCAAGTAGGATCACTACTTATTCTCCACTGTGTGTCGGCTTCAACTCCTCCCAAACTCCTATCACATCTTAGCGCCACCAGAAGAAAATTCGAGCCCAGCCGTGATGCTCGCATGCTTTGCACGCCATAGGTCATAAAAGTAGTTTGTACGCCCCATCCAAGGGCCAGAATCTCCACACTTTGGCATGCTCTTCTCGGCCTGCTTGACATATGTCGCGTCGAGATCCCATAGCGACCGTGGCTGGACATCGCTGGGAAATCGTGGGACAGCGCTCTTCTTCCCCTTCTTTTGCATGTGCTTTAGAAGACGGCAGATGAGGCGTGCTGTGACATCGGCACCGAGAGTCCACGAAGCGTTGACGTAGCCTATCATGATAGCTAGGTTGGGAACATCGCTCAGCATGGAAGTCCGCCATGCTACCTTGTCCGGGAGCTGGACAATCTCCCCATCCACCGTGATTTGAATGTTCCCGCCAACTTTAAGCTTCAGGCCCGTGGCAGTGACGATGATGTCTGCCTTCAGCTGCTTACCGGAAGAGAGGACGATGGCATCCCCTTTGACTTGACTGATGCGGTCCGTCACCACTTTTACGTGGTCCTCCCGGATGGCCTTGAAGAAGTCCCCATTGGGGCTGAAGCAAAGTCGTTGATCCCATGGCCGGTAGAGAGGCGTGAAGTGAGGGTCCATAGGGACATGTGCCGGGAGCTGCTCTCCAACCCAACGCTGAAGCCTCGACCTCGCGGCATTAGGAAACGCGCGGCAGAGGTAGAAGATCATTGCCGTCGTCCAGATAAACATCCAGCGGCTGAGCTTGAACGACCATAGATCCGGCAACATGCGATGGAGCCACGAATTGCCGGTGCTATTGTCGATGGACAGGATATATGTGGGACTTCGTTGCAGCATCGTCACCTGCTTCGCCGTGTTGGCCAAGTTTGGCAAAAGAGTGATGGCTGTGGCGCCGCTACCGATAATGACGACATCCTTGTCTGCGTAATCCAAATCCTCAGGCCAGAACTGCGGGTGAATCACTTGTCCGTTGAAGCTGTCCAAACCCGGGATGTCGGGTTTGCGTGGTTCTTTGTAATCGTAGTAACCAGTGCCGAGGATCAGAAACCGCGCCTTGTAGTCGAGAAGTTTTCTGGGGCTTGTTTCGACTATCAGACTCCATGACTGGTCCCCCGAGTCCCAGTTGGCAGAGAGGACTCTGCGCTTGAACTGCATATGGCGATCGATGCCCTCCTTTTCGGCAGCGTTGCGCAGATATCGGACGATAGAGCCCCCATCAGCAATGGCACGCTTTTCCACCCAGGGGAACCAGCTGAAACCGAAGCTGTGCAGGTCCGTATCAGACCTGATCCCCGGGTAGCGGAACAGATCCCAGGTGCCTCCGAGGTTGTCACGGCCCTCGAGGATGGTGTAAGTGAGGTTAGGGAGCTTCTCTTGGATGTGGTGGGCGGCGTTGATGCCGGATATACCAGCACCCACGATTATGACGTCGTACACGCCGCCGAGTTGTCGAGCTGACTTAGTGTTCATCTTTACTAATGCGATGCGAAGAGGTGTCTTGGTGAGTGTGAACGGATGGGTTAATGACAAGCCGATACTTGGCAGTACAGCATAACATTAAAATAGGCCGACATTCGGCTCTCTCTTAATTGGTTTCGAAGCGGTTGCGGATGTTGACCCGGATGTTGCTATCAGGGGCGTCTGAAGAAGTGTTTGAGGGTGGAGTCATGGTCAAAAAGAGGGAGAGTTCCCACACTGTCCAACCATGCGGATGAGTATCCGGTGCAGCGGAGGCGGGAAAACCACGTCGTGACATCCAGAACCGGGGAAAATACGTGGGATAATCTGGGGAAGCGGGGGACGTGTTCCGGCTTCTTGGGTTCAGTGTGAGCGAACGAGTCTACAAATAATGGTTGAGATATGCTCTGGTGATAACCCTATCTTACGAAACTAGACATCTTCAGTCCCCATTAAAGCACATACACCATTTACTATCAATTATAAGGATCTATACTCAAGATGGCTCCTAACAGAATTGACGTCCATCACCACTTTGTCCCCGACTTTTATCGTCAAGGTTAGTTCTCTACCGCCTCACACTGTAACATCCCAATCTCACCTCTCACAGCTGTCATCTCCTCTGGCGGAGACCCTTCTGGTTGGTTTATACCTGATTGGACCCCGGAGTCAGATGCCGCCGTCAACAGCAAGTTCGGCGTGGATGTCACCATCTTGTCGCTGACTGCTCCGGGTGCCTGCATTCTCAAGGATCCGGCAGCATCGGCGGATCTCGCTCGCAAGGCGAACTTGTACGCTGCCAAACTGCGAGATGAGAACCCCAAGAAGTACGGCTTCTTTGCTGCTCTTCCAAGCCTTCTTGATAAGGAGCTAGCTCTCGCCGAGATTGCCTACGCCCTCGACACGCTCAAGGCGGACGGTGTCACCTTGTTCACCCGTTACGGAGCTGATAACCACTACCTCGGCCACCCTGATTTCAAGGACATCTGGGCCGAGCTCAACCGCCGGTCTGCTATCGTATTTGTCCACCCTACTCATCCAGTCGACACGAGCCAAGTCAGCGGCCTTCCTCAGCCAGTGATCCGTTACCCCTTCGAGACCACCACAACCGCTCTTGACATGATTTACAACAAGACTGTCCGCAACAACCCGAACTGCAAGATCATCCTCTCTCATGGAGGTGGTGTGCTTCCCTATCTCATCGGAAGACCTGCGAGCATTCTGCCCAAGTCCAAGGAAGAGCTTGACGAGTTCCTTGATGATGCTCGGAACTTCTACTACGATCTAGCCGTGGCCGGCTCTGAGAATGTGCTGCGGGTTCTGGAGAAGTTTGCCAAGCCGGGACACCTTCTCTATGGCAGCGATACGCCGTATGCCAATGACGGGATTATTGATTTCCACACGAGCGGGCTAGACTCGTATAAGTTTGAGGATCCGGACTTGATTAACCAGATTAATCGTGGCAACGCTCTCTCCTTGTTCCCGCGGTTCAGGGATTGAGGGCGGAAGTTGACCCGGGGGTTGCAAAAAGTTGGCCATATGGTCCAGGTAGTGTCCCATAGTTTGTCTGATCAAGTACCGGCCCTCGTGTAAAGCAAATTGACAGCAGTGGAATCGCAAATTGGACTTGTGCTTGAGTGCTATCATGTTTAATCGTTCGTGATAGTGACATGAAGCATGCATCGCTGTCTGATTGAATATCAGGGTAAGCGAGTGTTTGGTCCCGTGACCGTATAATCCATAACTTCTCCTAATCTCAAGCGGATCGGCTTCAGAGCCCCAGTTCAACTTCCTAGAACTTGAGTGGCGGATACGTTTCCGCAGACTGCGCAGGCGGCCTTGTGTATAAGAGGCCTTAGGATCCCACACGTACGCTTCTGTGCTACTCGCCTAAGCTACTCTCTTGTCGATTGTTGAGGATCCTTCAAAGATGGCCCATACGAAAAATATCGCCACCAAAGCTTATGTCGTCGCCGAGCGAGGCGGGCCCTTTGAACTCCAAGATGTTGTGCTTGGCGGATTACAACCAAATGAGGTTCTAGTAGAGATCAAATACACTGGACTGTGCCATACAGTTCGTTTCCTGGCTCGAAAAGTTGACTTGATGGCTAACTTGCAACTCTAGGATCTCGTTGTACAGCAGGGCGGGATGCCGATTGGGGGGTACCCCGTGGTGCTCGGCCACGAAGGACTCGGAACTGTGCGAAGTATCGGATCAAGAGTGTCTGACCGGTCTCTGAAGGAGGGAGACACGGTTGTTCTTTCATTCCATACATGCCGACAGTGCCGAGGGTGCCTCGAGAAGCGATACGGGAGTTGTTCCCAAATGACGGAAACCAACTTTATCAACCCTGGACGCAAGGCTCCCGGAGCGACTTCACCCATCTCACTACCTGATGGTACACCCGTGTTTGGGCAATTCTTTGGACAGTCATCGTTCGGCAAGTTGGCGGTTGTACGCGAAAATTCGGTGGTCAAGATATCGGCCGAGCCCCAAGACCTGGCCTTCCTTGCTCCCCTCGCATGTGGCTACCTGACAGGAGCGGGAACAGTCTTGAACGTCCTCCGGCCTCGTAACGATAGCAAAGTTGCAGTCCTAGGCATGGGTGCTGTCGGTCTCGCCGCCATGCTTGCAGCCAAAGCAATCGGGGTTGAGCATCTCGTCGCAGTCGATCTTGTTGATGAAAAGCTCCAGCTGGCCAAGTCGCTGGGGGCCACGCATACTATTGACACTAGCACGGGGCTGGACCTCAACACGGCAGTCAGAGACAAGTTCCCAGATGGAGTTGACTACATCATCGACACGACAGGGGTGACCAAACTTCTACAGGCATCTGTCCAGGCGCTCTCTCACGAGGGAACGCTGGCGCTTGTAGGTGTCCCACCGCCAACAGCAACAATTCAAGTCAACACGCTAGACTTGTTGCTATCGTGCAAGCGCATCGTAGGAGTTATTGAGGGATTCTCTAATCCACAAAAAGTAAGTCCCTTGCTCACCTCAAACACATTCTGATAGCTCATACGATAAAAGTTGATCCCGGAGCTGCTTGAGTTGTTCTACAGCGGCAAATTCCCCATCGACAGAATTTCCAAGTGCTACCCTGCGGAAGACTTGGATAAGGCGATTCAAGATCTCAAGTCAGGACGGGTAAGTCATCTACCACCAACCACTGCTCGCCAGGGATGTCTGATGGGTCGTGTGTTGCAGGTCATCAAGCCGGTGTTGTCGTGGCAAAACATTGGCTGAGGGTCCTATTGTCCATCCGGCACTCCATCCAGGCCAACAACTGCCGTGAATTTCTTGCGTCCTCTTTTTCTCGGTTCGGTGTCCTCGGGTGTTGGCTTTGGGAGTTGTCCGGATATGCTTCCGCCTCTAGTTCGGTGCTGGCGCGGAAGCATAGCCGCTAGCGCCGGACCAGCCACGGACGAGTCAGCTCCTTCAGCCGAGGACCCGGGCATACTACAGTACTTGATGATGGGCTGAACTGTGGGCGAGTACTCAAGTATTCTTTTGTCGGACCAAACTGGCAGCCAGGGACTATATAAACAATAGATCATTGTTGCATAAACAGCCCTTAGAAGTACCATCAGTGATGGATTGCAATCTAGATGTGAAGCTATTAGACCCCATACCCACCCTCCTTCTATTCCCCATCAACCCTCTCACGAGGCCGAAACCAGTTGTCCCCGGTAACCGAGATGGCCCGTTGTGACGGTGATGTCAAGTGACTTCCTAGTGTCGTTGATCCCCTCACCCCACACCATCACTTCTCGGACCCCGGATTTAGAGATTAGTTCAGATTTAGTACCGCTCTTCCGGGCCTTGAATGCGGGGTAGGAAC
>JABCKD010000075.1:0-54163 GCA_013186415.1 Fusarium sp. NRRL 66088
ACCCCAGCCGCCGCCAATATTTTGATTCATCAGGCTTGATCTAAGCCTGGCCGCCGGTATGCTGTCCCATCTGAGGTTCCACCGGCGAGGGCCATCGAATCCTGCTTCGCCATCTCCCGATCAACATACTACTTCACCCCCGGCCGGTCACTCTGCGCCGTTCCCTTCCGATGTGCTCTCACCAGACCTACGCCCAACCTTGTCGAGTCCTTCCGGTCTTCCTCCTACTCTTCCTCCCATAGCACGCGTTACGTCAGACGAGCTCGATCAGTCCCGGCACCATCAACAGCATGCTAGAATGGCAAGTCAGGTAGAACCTCGTCCTCACCAGACACCAAAGTCGCCCTTCAACGGTGGAACAGGATTCATCGGTGGTGTCGCTCTCAGGAACTATCAGCGCGACATGGAAGCCCAAGCTGCCGAAGCTATGGATGGTGGAAGAGGTCTTGGTCTGGTGGGCCAGTATTCGGCTTCACAACCAACTCTAGCTGCGAATGTTCCCTCATCTACCAGGCCACCTCCCCAAGTTTTGAAGAACACGAAAGCGGCATCTTCCTTTAGCACGCCCACGGAGTTCCAGAACTCTGCACCTGCGCCTGCAGGCCGGCGTCCTGCAGGCACCCGTCTTGTCACAGACCTTCCCTCGCTTGTTCACTCTACTAGCAACACCGAGAACCCGAAGCCGAGGAAGGGTCTTCCGTTCCTCAAGAACCCCATGTCTACTCTATTAATGAGGCGGAAGAACAGTCAACATGCGCCAGACCTGCTCCCACTGCCTATGGCAAAACAGAAGGAAGAGCCCATGTACGATCCACGCATCAAGGGTACTCGAGTTCACGATTTCAGTGCGCCACGACCAAAGAAGAATGCGCCTACCAAGGATCCCTCTCAGGCATCTTTTACCTCACCAGTCCCTGGTTCTGCTGTGCCTCCTGAGCAAGAGAGGTTTCCAAACTCACCAGCCGTACAGCCCGAGCAGGCTCCCGTGTCGACCTCAACCCAGCGCATTCCTAGCAACGCTTCCGAGTCCGTTTACTCGCAAGATTCAAAACTGGTCAATAATACGCCAAGCACAATATCAAGAGGGACACATGATCCTATACCAGAAACGAGCGCATCCCCTGGACCAGATGCACCCCCAGTTCCCCCAAAAGACGAGGGCCCAATTTCAGTCCAACCAAGGTCACCACAAGCATCCCGATTAATCGAAAGCAATGCTTCCATCTATGCAAGGTCGACTGCCTCGGTCCGGGTTGGCCGTTCCAGGGGGCCTTCGCTCTCTGGTTTATCGGGCAAGGACATCCCATCAGCAGTACCCCGACACATGAAGAGCACATCCTCAAGATTCAGTTTCGACATGATTGGGGCCGCCAAGCAGGAAAAGCTCCTAGAGGACAGACACAGACAACGAGAGCTAGAGAAGAAGGAAAGCGAGCCTACTGGCCCACGAGATTCCCGGTTCGACGACTTTGACGATGACGGGTTCGATTACGACGCAATGATGGATGATGATGGCCTGGAAGAGAAGATCCCTGGCGTTAATGCCGATTATGAAGACGACATCTACGAGGAAGAAATCCCTATGGTGGGCGAGGACTTGGACGATACTCTCGATGATCCCGACAACGACCAAGAGAACTTTTCTGGCTTTGTTTTCCAACGATCCAACCCAACGTCATCGCTGACAAGCCCGCTCAGTGCAGGCTTCGTACCCACCCCAAGAGACGCAGATGGCAACCGCATCGGCTTCGCGACGAGCCAATATACTCCCAACATGCCTGGAGGATTGTCTCCCAGCCTCCCCATCAATCCCCAGGCAATGCAACAAATGCAACCCGGTGGGCTGGGAATTCAGGGTCTGGATGTGCCGCGAGTGCCCAGCTTGGAGAATGAGGCCGCATTCCAGAAGAACCAAGACCTGCCTCCCATGAACATGGGACGCTCGCTTAACGATGATGACCTGTATTTCGATGATGGAATGCTAGGATTCGAGAACGAGTTCGCCGAGGACCTTGCCGCCCCTCCAGAATGGGACGATACCCCCTTTGATGAGTCGATATTCGACAACAATGATACCGATCAGTTCGGGCGGCCGATAGCCGGGGCTTTCGCGCAAGCTCAGTCTGAAAGACAGGCAGCAAAGGAAAATGACACAAAGCGGGAGTCGGACATGACGACCAGGTTCTCGGCACAATCAGCGGCCTCACAATCAACAGCACACACCTCGTTGAGCGTTGACGCCAAGAATGGTACCGAGACAGAGGCTCCGAAGGATGGCTCTGAGTCTAACTCGCCAGCTGAGCCTTCTGCCGCGGGTCAAGAGGCTCCTTCAGATGGTACCATGGCCGCCTACCAGGCTGCACTCGCCGCAGCTGCTCACAAGGCGGCGGCGTCGGGTAAATTTCAACGTAGCTCATCACCACCACTAGCGAACGCGCCTCTATCCGAGCCAAGCCATTCTCCAAATACTCCAGATCGCGGAGAGTCGTTAAAGGAGGACCTTGACGGTCTCGATGACTACGACGATTATGGCCAGTCATACGAAGATCTAGCTGACTTTGAACTTGATGACGATGCCATCATCGCTGAGGCAAATGCTAGTGCCCTGGCCAACGATTGTGATGGGTGGTATGGTCAGGAGTTTGGTTTCTATTCGGCACCTGCCAGCTCGCATCATGGGTCCGACACGGTCGACTTTGAATATGCCAACGGTGGCTTCTTCGGTCCCAAGGGAGGTCTGGATCGCAGCACCAGTGGCCGCATGGTGTCAAGAGAGCCCAATCTCACGCCTATTACGGAGCGCTCCGAGTATTCTAACAGAAACTCAATCATGAGCCTCAGTATGCCTGGATTTGGTGGTGGAACACCTCTGCAGAGCCCCGGCCTTGCTCAGCTGGCCCTGCTAGGGGACCGTGGCGATGAAATGAGCCTCTCTGCCCTACTTCGGCTTCGGTCCAGAGCCTGGGGAGGATCCCAAGCCAGTCTTGCTTCCAGCCAGAATGGCTCTCCTCGGTCAGAGAGAGGCGATCTATCCAGTTCGCCCTGGGGCCCCAACTTTTCGAGCCCACCTCCAACTGCTTTCCACGCTCGAAAGAACTCAGTGCTATCCACCATTAGCCACGATTCAGACAGCATTAGTTTTTCTGGGAGTCCAACGTTGACGGGTGGCATTCCAGGCTTAGGTTCTCCTCCGCCTCCTGTCCCGCCGTTGTCACCACTCGAGTCCGACATGCCGGAAGATGCCAAGGTTGCCCCTCTGAACGTTAGCCGACCTACATCGAAGGTCTATGAGAGCGGCATTTCACTGTCACCAATATCGGATCCCGAAGAGAGTATGCCACCATCAGCTATGGTGAGCCCTCTAGAGCCCTCTAATCATGTCGGTCTCCCCGAACCTGGCGACGCCCCTCAACGACCCAGCATGGGTCATCGGCACAAGGGCTCGGCCGACAGTATATCATATACCAAAGAGCAAGACAGCGGCGCAACTCGCTGGGTCATGGAGCGACGGCGCACAGGTGAATTTGGGCAGGTTGAAGTTCTCGAGCGAGAAGTTGTCGAAGGGGGGCGGATATAGGAAGACTGCCGACTCTGCGAAAATGTTCATGGTTGAAAATGACGGCATACACATATATATGTTAATACACTGTGGGATGAGGAGTTATGGATATGGGTTGGGTATATATATACAGGAGACACCGGTGCGAGCCGCGACATCGAGCCTGAGCATGGGGCCTCTCTCGGATGTCTCGACTCCTGAAAAGGCCAGCTCACAAAGGAAAAGTGATTGATGGTGTTTGGAGAGCGGGTTTGGAATATGTTGGCCTGGAGCTGCCGCTCGTTATATAGTGTTCAGTCCCACGGACTACATAGAGCAGCATTATGAATATGATGACGCGTGAAGAGAATATTGGTCGGATTGGTTCTGATTACGGCCTGATGAAGAGTACAATATTTTGTTCCTCGATGATGCTTATAAGATGTCAGATGGTGAACCGTTCCTCATGCTACTCTGATGCCGAATGTTTCAGTGTCTCTTCAAACATTTCATAGCAGTCATCCTAAACTAGCACACATGCTGACTGTTTTGACTATCTTGAATCCAAGACGCATCAAAGTCCCGTCGAACCAAAAGATTCTGCCTCTGAACGAGCATGACCAGAGAGCGTTCTTGCTGTTTCTACATGTTCACATTGTGCCTGCATGTACAGGGGGTATTGGGGAAAGAATCTTGGAGCTGCTTGAGAAAGTGCGACTGCCCTATATGGCAACCACAACGTCAAGAGGTGACCTCACCTTCTCTACGGTCCATCTCAACTCCTTTCTTACATGACCGAAATTGACGACTCGAGTCTTGGACCTGTCTTGAGATTGAAGTTGGTGTCGTTTTGGAGTCTTCTTGGACCTCTGCCCTTTGCTTCGTTGGCTGCACCTCTTGGACGTTCCATTCCCGACGACACTCTGGCGTAGCTCTCAAGATGCGCTCCTCACTTCCCTCGGTCACCGCCCTTGCTCTTCTTTCCACCTTTGCGTATGCCGACCTGCCACTCATTGGCGATCTCGAAGCCTACAATCGCGGCTATCTTGGAGAATTCCCCCCTCAGACCTTCCAGTCCTCAGATATCGTCGCCCCGTTATTTCAAGTCAACACATTCGACCCGAATCTCATTGACAACTCAGGATATATCTTCCTGGCCCTGGAGTACAGAGGGAAAGGAGGGCCCGCCATCTTCTCGAGCAAAGACCTCAGCCTGGTGTATGCCGACCTCAAATACCAGCGAACCTTCGATGCTCGCGCACAGGAGAGACAGGGCTTTCAGTACCTTACCTTCATCGAGGGGGGGTTCTGCCACATCTTTGATAATACGTACCAGAAGAAATGGACAGTCACGGTGGACGGTCTGGGTGGGGCTGAAGCCGACATCCACGAGTTTCAGTTCACAACCACGGGAACTGCCATCATGTCGGTGTACCAGGACGTCAGATTCAACTTGACGGTTCTTGGTGGAGCGATGGATGGGTGGCTCAGTGATTCCGTCTTTCAGGAGGTTGAGCTTGAAACGAACCGCGTCACCAACGTGTGGAGAGCGTCAAATCACTTTGATCTGAACGACACCTTGCTCGAATACAACCCAGCGACGACTTACAGGGGAGGCGAAGGCTTTGACTGGTTCCATCTAGACAGTGTGTTCAAGGTATGGGTTCGTTTCTCGGATTGATTGGAGCATTCTCACCATTCAAGCAGACCAAGGACGGCCACTATCTGGTGTCATCAAGGGCGCTGTCATCGATCGCCCTCCTTCGGGCAGATGAAGCTCTCAACCCGCGGTGGATTCTCGGGGGCAAACGCAATCAATTCAAAGATCTCAGCGACGGAAATGCAACAAACTTTGCTCATCAGTACAATGCGAGATTCGTTCAAGGAAACGAGAGTCGGCTCAGCTTCTTCGACAATCAGGTTCGGGAGACGGGTTCTTGCAGCCAAGGCAACTGCTCTCGTGGGGTTGTTGTGGAACTCGACTACGAAGAGATGACAGTAAAGCTCCTGCATGAATTTTTCCACCCTCAAGGTATCTCTTCCGGCTCTGGGGGAAGTGTTCAGGGCCTGGATAACGGCAATTTCCTTGTTGGTTGGGGTGCAAACCCTGGCATCACGGAGTATCTTCCTAACGGAACAATGGCCATGGACATCCAACGAGGTGTGATGCCTCACGACCATGAAGATCGATTGGACATGGATATGTCGGTTTACCGCGCGTGGAAGATGGAATGGGATGGCCGACCACCATGGGGCCCGTCGATTGCATCAGTGTCCCCGGGAAATGTGACGACGGATGCTACCATCTATCTTTCGTGGAATGGCGATACCAAGGTGGCCAGATGGGAGTTGGTAAGTCATTCCACAATATTAGCTGATCATATCAGTATTGACCGTGACAGTACGCTGGCGAGGACGAGAAGAACGTGACAACTTCCCGCAAGGTCATCGGGAACTCGACTCGCGCGGGCTTTGAAACAGAGATCCGGCTTGAAGGGGATGCTCACCCCAAGTTTGCGAGAGCTGCTGCCCTCGACAAAGATGGCGAGGTACTAGGTCTTACGGCTACAGTCGACATTGCAAGTGGCGAGATCCATGGGAACAGCAGCAGTATCTGGAAGGTTAGGCCCGACCCTTTAGATGAAGACATTATCAGCAAGCCGGAAGAGAAGAAGGAAGGCAAGGAGGAAGAGGAGGATGCAGCATTCCATACGAGTCCCTCTATGGGCCTGGTGTTTGCTATGGTGGTGATTGTAGCATGTTATCATTTCCTGTGAGGCAAGTTTTGAGGGAGGTGTCATTGATGAAGAAGGGGCCCATTTTTGGTGCAAATATTCAACAAAGCTGAGTTGTGTGTGGGATGACGAAGACAAACAAGGGAACTGATTCAATCGTATAGGCGGATGGAGTTATCGTCTTATAGATAGGTCGACTTTTTTCAACAGATAATTCATCAAGAGGATGTTATCATCCAATATCAAACAATCCATGGGGACTGTGAGCGTGAGACCTTTAGGGTAGCTGATAGCTGACTAATCCGGATTTCCGTCATCAATTTCTCGCCA
Source organism: Fusarium sp. NRRL 66088 (assembly GCA_013186415.1). Lineage (NCBI taxonomy): Eukaryota > Fungi > Ascomycota > Sordariomycetes > Hypocreales > Nectriaceae > Fusarium > Fusarium sp. NRRL 66088. The sequence goes on from JABCKD010000075.1 coordinate 6,604, forward strand.
TGATCGCGACTTTAATGCAGACTGGAACTCAGCATTGCTGGCTTCGCTTTTATCTAATTTCTCTCCATTTCTCAATTATTTGTTCCATTCACTGTATGAGAAGATGAATCCGGCTCTATCTCTCCGTCGGACGCCTTTTGTTTGCCGGCGATGTCTTCAACTCTCTCGCCAACCAGCATCATTGCCACTCGCCCGGTTCTCATCGCAGGCCGACAAGCCGCAAGATGAGAGTCAGGAACAAGACAAATCAACCAAAAATGAAGAATCCAAAAAAGAAGAGCCAGCGCCCGAGAAGGAGTTGGGCCCAATGGCTCGACGATTAGAAGAAGCCACTGAGGAAGCCCTCTTTACCGGTGGAAGAGCGGGACGTCGAGCAGTCGAGGACGCAGGCTTCTCGGAAGAGCTGAAGGAGAGACTCTTGAGCAAGATTGCCGATGCCAAGTTCAAGTCGGAGCATGCAGGCGCTTTTACGGAGGCTGGTCTGTCGTCATCGGCGGGCGAGGGCACGAGACACATTGCTTCGGCGGAGGCTTGGACGGGAGAGGAGAAGACGGCGGATACGGTGCTTAGAATGCTCGACGACGCGAAGAAACCGCTTGCTCCTGGCCTTAGGGGCAAGTATCAGCCACCGCCAGTGGATATGCGGCTTCAAAGGGAGTCGACGCCATCTCCGGGACAAAAGGTTGCCACGGCGAGGGATAGGGTATCTACATATGTCGACATGGGGGCGAAAGATAAGGCCAAGAATGGTATGAGCGAGGAGGAGAAGGAGGCTTGGCGAAAGGAGTTGAGGGAGAGGTTTGAACCAGGGGCTCGGGCTCTGCCAAACTCTATCAGCGGGCTAGCGGCGCTTGCCAACGAGCGTATCGAGAACGCCATCGCTCGGGGTCAATTCAAGAACATTCCTCGAGGTAAGGGAATTGAAAGAGACGCGAGGGCCGACAACCCCTTTATCGACACGACAGAGTACATCATGAACAAGATGATTCAGCGTCAGGACATGGTACCCCCATGGATCGAGAAGCAGCAGGAGCTCGTCAAGGCGGCTGGAGCGTTTCGGGCGAGGTTGAGGAATGATTGGCGGAGACATGCGGCTAGGATGATTTCTTCTAGGGGCGGGTCGTTGCAGGAGCAGATGAGGAGGGCGGAGGAGTATGCCGCTGCTGAAGAGGTTCACAACTCGATTGCGAGGAAGAAGGCTGAAGAAGAAGAGGGGATCAAAGAAGTTGGGCAAGTTGTGGGAAGACCGTTCCGTGACACTGCATGGGAACAGGCCGAGCACGCATATCACAAGCTAACAATCGAACACCTCAACAAATTGGCGCGGAGCTATAACCTCATGGCGCCTGATCTGGCAAAGAAGCCCTACTACGCTCTTGAGCGGGAGCTCAACGCTTGCTTTGCTGATGTGGCGCCTACGGTGGCACGCGAGATTCGAGATCGAGCGACGGGTGGGACAGCAAGATCGCTTGGGGGTACTGGTCAGAGGGCTAAGCAGACAGGATTGCTAGAGTCACTGGCCGGGAGAGGGGATAATGTTAGGGTTCATGTTGAGGCAGAGGAGAAGGCTTATGGACTGAAGCAGTGGTGGAGGGATGTGTGGAAGAAGGACTGAGAGGTATGTACAGTAGAGACCATTTTGAGGCGGATGTAAGAATGTACATTACACGACAACATGACGAGAATGAGGCGTAATGTTGATCGGGGTTAATAGACCTCTCTGTTCGAGTTGGAAGAGAGAGCAATTTCACCTACTATCTCAGCTTTATATACCAATCCCTCAGTATCAGCATCATTAGGATACAATACTATCAAGGGGCAGATCGAAGCTAACCCGGTGAATTAGTAAATCAACAAAGTCTTCCCACCAATTCCCCAGATGGTCATGAACCCCCACATGACGCCGTCGTGAACAAGGCCCAAATGCCCCGTCCGGTATCGATCAAGCTAGCCAACTAATTTGGGCCCTGTTGGTGGTTGAGAAACATGATACACATAGACCTAGGATGGATGATATCGTCCGTCTGCTCCAATTCGACTGGTCTTCAAGCGTTGGAGTAATACCCGCGAACAGGGTTACCCCAATACCCCAACTCTCGCCAACACCACACGATTCCATTTGTGTTGGTCATAGCAAGGTCCAGGCCAGCCTCTATGTGGTCTGTTAATGGAATAGCCCTTGCATGTTTGTAGGGCGAGTATTTAACGAGCTCGAGACGCAAATTCTGCTCTTCAGTGCGTGTTTTGCCACAGAGCGTAAAAATCCGCGTTTGGTGTGAAGTTCGCCCGGCCTTACCACGGCCATGGGAATCTCTCCAACTGTTCACTGACTTCAGGGGTTTGACAACGCTGAGTGGCTGCTGATCTTTCTTAGCTTCTGGGCGTTTAACGCCGAGACCGCCATGCAACCAGGGAAGCGGAGCCGCATTGCATTGTCTTGATCAATTGACGGTGTGAACTCGCGTGATAAATATTCGGAAAAGGTTGCCAATAAGCATGTTGTCAAGGTTTCAACCTTGGGTAAACCATGTTCAAGAGTACCCGGGAAGCCTAGATAGAAGAAAAGGCGCTCAAAAAGCTCCAATCTGCTCGCCTTATAATTTCCCATAGACTTCAGCCGTTAAACACCGAGACCCCGGACATCTGCAAGTGAAGATGGGAACGGCCCACTTGAAATGGACTGCACATGCATGGGCATGACACCTTGAACCCAACCTCTCTGCCCACGGTTCATGGCCTCATGGGTACCCGTCTCTTAGTAAGAGACAAGTCACATACTGGACCGTCCGAAATGAGCAAAACGTCTCTGTCCCGACTCGGCCGGTCATGGTTCGTCCCGCTTGGGGCCGACAATCCGCCCCTAGAGCAAAACTCGTCGGCCTCGGGGCCCCATAATTTCCCAGAGAAAGGTTCCTCCCGACCCCATCAGACTTTGGCCCAGACTTTCTCACCTCCTGTGTCCTTCTTCTTGCTTTGCTTGTTTGTTACCGCTGTCACTGGTGAATGCTGCTACCGTCCTTGTGCAGTCGCATTGGCTATCATCGCTTCATCCTGGTTGGTCCATCCAGACCTTATCAGTTCGAGTGCAGTCCCGACTTTGATCTCGCACTCTCACTTGTCTGAAGCTCTTCAGACAGTCTGCCAACGAGGCCTGACTGACACTTGATTTCATCAGCCTCACTGAACCATCCAGTACTGGTTTTCTCCTGGTTATTGTCACTTGAGTCACTGCGCAATATTGGCAGAGCTTGTCAAGTCCTCCCGCCCATCCCTGACTTGACCAGGCAAAGCCATGGCCGACAACCAAAACAAGGTATTGGCAGCCCCGGCCGACGCCCCGCCGTCACAGACGCCTGCCGACACTTCGGCCGCTATTGAATCGGCCGTTGACGAGTCGGCCGCGCTCGATAGCTCCGATCCCAGCAAGACGCACCGTAACATCATCGAGCATGCCCGTGCCGCCGCTCACAAGGAGCGCAAGATGACCCTCCGTCAGGGCATCAAGCTCTACCCCAAGGCCATCTTCTGGAGCATCCTCATCTCCACTTGTATCGCAATGGAGGGTTATGACATCAGTCTTGTCAACAATTTTTGTATGCCTCCTAGTCTCCTTTCCTGCTTGCCAATCTACTTTCTCTCGAGATCTGTCTGGGGTGCCCACCCACCATCACCTATCAGTATTCCATCATGTAGTTGGGTCATCCACTGACACTTGCCATTAGACGCTTTCCCCCAGTTCAACAAAAAGTACGGTGTTCTTGGCGACGATGGCACCTACCAGGTTCCTGCCGCTTGGCAGGCTGGCCTCAGCAATGTAAGTTGAACACTCGTCCTGTATCCTCCGGTCTTCGCTCTCGGGGAGAAGAGTAGTTGCTGACAGTCTGCCGATTAGGGTGCCAATTGTGGTGAGATTATAGGTCTCTTCATCAACGGCTGGGTTTCGGAGCGCCTTGGGTACAGATACACCGTATGCTTCTGCTTGATCTGTGTCACGGGTTTCACAGCCATCTTTTTTACCGCCCAGAATGTCCAGACCTTGCTCGTCGCTGAGATCCTATGCGGAATCCCGTGGGGTATCTTTCAGACTCTCACCATCACTTATGCGTCTGAGGTCTGTCCTGTGGCTCTCCGTGGTTATTTGACCACCTATGTCAACTTCTGCTGGGGTCTTGGCCAGGAGATTGGTATTGGTGTTATCCGTTCCATGCTCAACCGTAACGATGAGTGGGCTTATCGTATCCCATATGCTCTGCAGTGGATGTGGCCCTTGCCCCTCTGCGTTGGTATCTTCTTTGCGCCTGAATCACCCTGGTGGCTCGTCCGAAAGGGTCGTAACCAAGAGGCCAAGCAGGCCTTGCTGCGTCTGACCAGCCTAGACCGCGAAACCGACTTTGACGCCGACGAGACTATTGCCATGATGGTGCACACCACTGCCCTCGAGGAGAAGATGACTGCCGGTGCCTCATATTGGGACTGTTTCAGAGGAGTCGATCTTCGTCGAACCGAGATCGTTTGCATGATCTGGGCGATACAGAACTTGAGCGGCAACTCCTTTTCCAACTATTCCACTTACTTCCTCGAGCAGGCCGGTCTCTCAGCTGACAAGGCATATTCGTTTGCCCTCGGCCAGTACGCTATCAACATGGTTGGCGTGCTGGGTGCTTGGGGTTTGATGACTCTCGGTGTTGGCCGACGAACCCTATATCTTTACGGGCTCTGTGGTCTCTGCTCTATGCTTTTTGTCATGGGATTCCTCGGCCTAGTACCTGATGCTCACCGAGACCAGGCATCTTTGGCCACTGGCAGCATGATGATCGTGTGGGCACTCTTTTACCAGCTCAGCGTGGGCACCGTGTGCTACTCCCTTGTTGGCGAGCTATCGTCCCGTCGTCTCCAGATCAAGACTGTCGTGTTGGGCCGTAACGCTTAGTGAGTCTCTCAATATTGACCCCACAATGGTCGTCGGGAGAGCATCCCGAGTGATATTGCAGTCGTGAACGTGTTGTTGGTTCGGTTCGCTAACCCGATGGGCGAATAGCAATATCATTGGCATCATCAACAGCGTCTTGACGCCGTATATGCTCAACCCTACCGCTTGGGACTGGGGCAACTATGCCGGATTCTTCTGGGTAAGGTCCCGATATGTCAAGGTTGCTCTGACAAGCGCCAGTTCGCTGACCAGGGTAACAGGGCGGCATCTGCTTTTTGTGCATCATCTACACCTACTTCCGCCTGCCAGAGCCGAACGGTCGAACGTTTGCGGAACTCGATGTGCTTTTTGAGCGAGGTATCAGTGCCAGGAAGTTTGCCACGACCGAAGTGGACGTGTTCCACGAGACGGTAGAAGAAAACGTCATGAACCGCTATGAAGAACTCGCCGATTCACCATCGGACAGGGTTGACGAGAAGGCATAACTCGGGCTAAATGAGCAAAACCATGGTCATGCGTCCATGGTTGCGAGGGCGCATAAGAGATGGTGGTGTCGACCATGCACGACTCTGTGCAAAGCTACCCCAGGTGACAGGCCCCTGCGCTGTGTCACCTGCGGGTTACACCATGCCATGCATGGTTAAAAGATCTCATCAAGGCGATATCTCGGATCTTGGTCGGCGATTGGCGTTGGCATTGCCTTTGGCATCGGCTTTGGCGTCTGATGCAGAGTCTCATGCATGGATCTTGGATATTGAGGTTGAGAAAACGACAAAGGTCGCAATGTATTTCTAGTTGAAACCGTCATGAATAATTGTAATGATGCGCAGTCAGGTTGGCGTCTATTTGGAGCTCACATTCGATGCCAAGGAATTTCCGTGCCCCCACGTTCTTGGCGATGCAGGCTGGCATGGTGTCGAGGGACCAATTCGATCAGATATCTCTTTGAGCAAATTGCTTCGACTTGTATCGTATCCCTTGATGACAGCCGCAGACATCTGCTTGAGGCTTGCGTTGAGGCTTGCTGTCAGATGAATATCCCACGCTGCGAAGGCAACACGGAACCGGGCCGGTCACGAGGACGGGACCGGCAGTCAGGGACAGGGCGGTCTGTGGGTGGCAGAGGTGGGCAAGAAAGACAGAGGCTGCGACAAGGGTTCGGTGATGCAACAGGAGCAAGCTAGCGAGCGCTTCGTGGCGGTAGCGGGAGCGTTAGCATGACCCGGAGTACGAGGTGACTTGCTGGAGAAACGGAGCAGAAGTCTGGAGATGGCCGGTGTTGGAAGCGGATCCTCAGAGCGGACCCGCTACGAGAGGCCCAGCGGAAGACCCAGAAGGGGACGCGCGGTGAACAGGCCGGAGCAGACCGGAGCGGTCGGAGTATTGAAGCGCTTGAAGAGAGAGAGAAGAGAGGGTCGGGTGCGGTTCCCGACGGTTGATGAGAGCTTCGTTTCTTTTCTGGTGTAGTTTTGCAGGTGGTAAAGAGTGGATCTCATCCGGTGGGAAATGGGTTTTTGGAGATGGTGGCTGTGGTGGTGGTGTTGAATGGTGTGCGTAAATAAGGACAGACAAACAGAAAAAAAAGCCGGTGTTCTAGGAATTCTGTGTGGATGGACCGGGAGTTGAGCAAACCCTCCATAGATCTCCAGATTCCCGGATCTTAAATCCCCTTGTTGTTTTGGGTCCGGCTTTTAGGAGCTCGGATCCTGTTGCCCCGATCAAGGTGGGCGATTCGATTCACGACGGGGGTTCTAAGCTCCATTGTCCGTTCCGTTGATCCATCATTGACCGTTGCTTTGGTTTCATCAATGCGAATAGTGATGAGACGAGGAAATGACTAAAATTGGTCGTCAGAAATGGGTGAATGGAAATGAAACTCTACAGTGGACAAAAGGAACAATGGCCAACAAGGGAAGGAACATCCATCCCGCCTCAGGCGCACCACTCAGCTCGACGCACACATGAGACACAGATGGAAGGAACTGCCCACGCCCACAGGGCATGACGGACAAAACCAAAACGCCCGGCCGGCAGGGAGCGAACAGCGCCTGAGACTGCCATTCTTAACACGCCGATGTCCGGGGTAGCCCCACTGTATTTTCTCCGTCTCCAGGGCACGGCAGGGCATGGCCCGCCCACTGGCCGTGACTCCGTGAGGTGAGCTCGAGCTGGGCAGGAACGGACTGCAGAATGGCACATGCACCGAAGCAAGACCCCATCAGTTGCAGGGGCCTCGAACCATATTCCCCGTCCTGATTGGCCGAGAGCTTCCTACCCTTCCTCCGTGCAGCTCCGATCGACTAGACACCACGCTTTTGCCCACCTCCACCATCACATCGCCTCACTCCGCTCACCTTAATCCGCCCTCCTCCTCCTGTCCTTTTTCTTTCTTACTTCTCCCACTTCTCTGTCAATCTCCCCTCCTTCATCAATTCCTCCTCCCATAACCACCTTCACAATGCTGTCCACTCTCCGAGTTGCCAGCCGCAAGGCTGCCCGTCCTGCCCAGTTCAACCTCGCTGCCATCCGCGCCGCCTCTAACTGGGCCAACGTCCCTCAGGGTCCTCCCGTATGAAGCTCCCACACTGCCAATGCGCATCTCCCGTCTCTTCTCATGCTAACTTGTCGCAGGATGTAAGTTATTTTCTGCGCTCTTGAGCTTTTTGTAAGCTCCGTTGTTAATCAATCGCTTCTTTCGCACAAAAACAGGCCATTCTGGGTACGTATGATTCATACTCCATACTCCGTTCCCCCGAGCAGAGGGGGAATGGTGCTGGAAAACACCTCATCACCAAGCGCATTGATGCTAACCCTATCTCTAGGTATCACAGAAGCCTTCAAGGCCGACAAGTTCGACAAGAAGATCAACCTGGGTACGTCCGACGTCACCCCCACGCCATTACCCTCGCACCGACCGCGGAGGCTCCCCGTTGTGTCCGAGCTTAATCTGACTCGATCCGTTTACAGGTGTCGGTGCCTACCGTGACGATGCTGGCAAGCCCTACGTCCTGCCCTCCGTTCGCGAGGCTGAGAAGAAGGTGGTTGAGGCCAAGCTGAACAAGGAGTACGCCGGCATCACTGGTGTCCCCGAGTTCGCTCCCGCCGCCGCCAAGCTGGCTTACGGCGCCAACAACCCCGCCCTTGAGCGCATCACCATCACCCAGACCATCTCCGGTACTGGTGCCCTCCGTGTTGGTGCTGCTTTCCTCGCCAAGTTCTTCCCCGGCGAGAAGAAGATCTACATCCCCACCCCCTCGTGGGCTAACCACAAGGCTGTCTTCAACCACGCCGGTCTCGAGGTTGAGCAGTACCGCTACTACGACAAGAGCACCATTGGCCTCGACTTTGAGGGTCTGATTGCCGATGTCAAGGCTGCCCCCAACGGCAGCGTTTTCCTCTTCCACGCTTGCGCCCACAACCCCACTGGTGTCGACCCCAGCCAGGAGCAGTGGAAGCAGATCTCTGATGTCGTCAAGGAGAAGGGTCACTTCGCCTTCTTCGACATGGCCTACCAGGGCTTTGCCAGCGGTGACACCGACAAGGATGCCTTCGCTGTCCGTCACTTCGTTGAGCAGGGCCACAACATTGCCCTCTGCCAGTCTTTCGCCAAGAACATGGTGAGTCTCGGACATGCTCGGATTTTGTTCGGCATCGTACAAAGTGCTAACGAATTGGCAGGGTCTCTACGGTGAGCGTATTGGTGCCTTCTCTATCGTCTGCGCCGATGCCGACGAGAAGAAGCGTGTCGACTCTCAACTCAAGATCCTCATCCGACCTCTGTACTCCAACCCCCCCATCCACGGTGCTCGCATCGCCGCCGAGATCCTCAACAGCCCCACTCTCTACAAGCAGTGGCTCGGTGAGGTCAAGGAGATGGCTGACCGCATCATCACCATGCGTGCTCTCCTTAAGGACAACCTCGAGAAGCTCGGCTCCAAGCACGACTGGTCCCACATCACCAACCAGATCGGCATGTTCGCCTACACTGGTCTGACCGACAAGGAGATGACCCGCCTTGCTGAGGAGTTCTCCGTCTACGCCACCAAGGACGGCCGTATCTCCGTCGCCGGTATCACCTCTGAGAACGTCGGCCGTCTCGCCGAGGCCATCTACAAGGTCAAGGGTTAAATATTGTACTCACAGTAATGAACAAGGAAGTGGAGGATAATCCAGCGGGACATTGGCAGGGCTACTGATAGACTCTTCCCTTGGATAAAAACAGCTACGGTCATGAAAGCTGTAGGGATTGGATGGACTGAAAAATACCCCTTAGTCTTGGGTTTAGGTCGGGCTGTCTGGTCTGATGGATAACGACGAGACGAAAACTGAAAATATATGTACGAGTAACCTGAATAAAAGACACGGGCCTCGTGCCTATTTACCTACTATTCTAAGGGGTATACGCTGTGAAATGTGAAAGATGTAAATAAAGTCGCTTCCAAACATCCTCATGAAGTGAGGCTCCATCTATGATCTTGATACCCAAATATCATGTCAAAACATAAAAGGAGGTCGCCTCATCCATTCAGCCGATCAAGATCCCCTCTAACATCTTCCATCTGTCGTCCCATCTCCCTATACACCCGCGACATCTCTCGCATCATCCTCTCCTTTCCCTCACCGCCCTCAACCCCGACGCCATACTCGCCTAGCTCAGCCGTCAAGCCACGGACACGCTCCTCGCCGCGGTTCTTGGCATCGCGCAGGTGGGCGCCGTAGTTCTTAAGTGCGGCGATCGCCTCGGGGGAGTACACGGCGCGGCGGACCGATGATGCAGCAATGGCGACTTCGGCGTCGTAGCGGCGGGCATGTAGAGAGACCTCTGCGGCGCGAATCTCGAGACTGCGCGCGACGACGCCGTGCTTGGCTTCGAGGGCGCGAATGAGAATGCTGAGAGCTTGGCTGGCGGCTTGGAGGAGGGAGGTCAGCGTAGCAAGGGAGCGAAGGCGGTGGGTCGAGAGGTCGGCTTCGGCGGCGGTAAGGTCTGAGCGGAGGCTGGAGAGGGTGCTGGGTAGGGAAGCGATATGGCGGTGGAGGTAGGACGGGTTCGTAGTCGGGTGAGCGATTCGTGCAAGACCCAAGGCTGAAGAGCGTAGATTCGATGCGATGAGAGGCGCGAGGCTTGGAAGGAGGGTCTCGAGATCGGAGAGCGGAGGATGGGCGAAAAGAAGCTCGAGGGTATCTTGCGGGAGAGGCGGGATGCTGGCGTCTAGTAACGGAGGCAGGACGAGAAGAAGATCTAGGAGCGGTTCGGGAAGTGTAGGCGCCTGCTGAGACCTCGTGTCTGGTTGCTGTTGATTCTGTGGTGCTCGAAGACGGGAGGAAGGTCTTGTCGCCGGCGGTGTACTTGGTGTTGCTGTTGCCACAGCGCGTGTGAGAATATGATGTTTCGCAGAAATCAGACGTCGACGATCTAGTTCCTAAAAATGCAAGTTAGAATCATTCATACATTGTACGATGTACATATATATTCTTACCTCTCGAACAACCGCCCGCTCTTTGGCCGCGGGGTCCTCCTTTGTAGAGCCATCAGGATTGAGAATGATATTTGTGAGTTTATTGTAAAGATTTGAAAAATCAGGATTGTTCTGCAAAACTGCATCATCCACGGGTGGAAAAGCCGTCATTGCGAAATCAACATCACCAGCATAAACTGCCAGACTTGCATTGAGTTTAATGTTTGTGTTAGTGAAGCTCTCACCAACCAAAGCAGCTCTCAACTCGAAGTGGGGTTCGCCTGATTGGATTGTTCCCCCCCCATGTCTCCGGGGCCGGAACATCAGGCGCTTCCGAGCCAGCCCGCGGGGACCCCAAAAATCTCAACACCAAGAAAGTCGAGCACGATAAGACGTACGGATCGGATCTCTGACGGTGTACGATTCAGATATCTGCCCGCCCAGACGCCAATTGAGGCCAATGCCTCGTCCTTGAACGAACCCATCACGACAAAGGCCCCGAAACCATGGCATCCTTTGCCCCCGCGCGGCCAGCCCTCAGGGCAGCCCTCCAACCCTCGACGACAACCTGCAGCATCCTCGCCCGCCAATTCAGCACGACCCTCCCCCAGCAGACAAAGACCATCAAGCCTCACCTCCTCCCCTCGCGGCTGATTCCCCCCTACCCCTACGGCGAGCGCCGGGTCTATAAGCAATCGAACCGGGGTCTCTACGGCAGCGCCCGCATCCGCTTCGGCAACACAGTCGCGGAAAAGTACAACAACAAGGCCCGTCGCTTCTGGAGGCCCAACGTCCACGTCAAGAGCTTCCACCTCCCCGCCGTCGACGCAAATGTCAAGACCCGGTTGACTCTCCGCGTCCTCAAGACTATCCGCCGAGAGGGTGGGCTGCAGGAGTATCTCCTCAAGAGCAAGCCCGCTAGGATAAAGGAGTTGGGACCTGGAGGATGGAACCTGCGTTGGCTGTTGATGCAGTCGAGGGATATTCAAAAGAGGTTCAACGAGGAGAGGGTGGCGCTGGGCATGCAGCCAAAGGAGATCGAGAACAGGGACGACATTATCCAGTACGCTCTGGACTTTGCCACACCTGGTCCCCTGAGTATGCGCAGTCGCCAGACTCTGTCCGAGCTCAAGACCGCCTCGACCTATGAGTTTGTGCTGGGAGATGAGGATCTGGCGGATCTTGAGGGTGTTGAGGAGCTGTCAGACGAGGAGGAGGCGAGGCTACTCAAGGAACTTGACAAGGCAGAGGCCGATCTCAAGACGACGACGACAAAGGACAACGTTACGGTATAAATGTTTCATGTATTATATGTACCAAAAGCCCCTTGTTTCTCATATCCAAACGCCAAAACAACCCTTGTATCACCAACCGCCAGAAGCTCAAGATAGAAAAAGACAAATCTTTTCATGTTTTTGGTCATGTTCTCATTTCAGGAGCTAACTACACTACATACATACACCTACATTTCTTATCCAACATGGTATCATTTTTTAGAAACGGAGATCCCATCCAATCTTAGGTCCCAGCTTGGGAAGCTCATCCGCCACGCTCTGCACATCCTTATCACCACGGCCACTCAGGCAGATGACCAGATCTTCACCCTTCTTCATCGTCTTGGCCAGCTCGATGGCACCGTAGATGCCGTGCGCCGACTCGAGAGCGGGGATGATACCCTCAAGCTGGCTCATGAGCCTGAAACCGAGGAAAGCCTGGGCGTCGGTGGCGGCAATGAACTTGGCTCGCTCATTGTCCTTCCAGGAGCTCAGCTCAGGACCGACACCGGGGTAGTCAAGACCAGCAGACACGGAGTGTGTCTCGGCGATCTGACCGTGCTTGTCCTGGAGGACGTATGTCCTCACACCGTGCAGGACACCCTTGGAACCACCGGTGAGGGTAGCACTGTGTCTTGTTGTCTCAACACCGTCACCACCAGCCTCAACACCCAGGAGCTTAACACTGGGCTCGTCCTCGAAGGGGTAGAACATGCCGACAGCGTTGCTGCCTCCACCGACACAGGCAACGACGGCATCGGGCAGCTTTCCTCGCTTCTCGAGCATCTGTTGCTTGGTCTCACGACCGATAATGGACTGGAACGTTCGCACGATGGTAGGGAAGGGGTGAGGACCGATGGCGGAACCGATGATGTAGTGGGTAGTGTCAAGATCAACGACCCAGGCACGGAGGGCCTCGTTGACGGCATCTCGAAGGGTCTTGCTTCCAGCCTCGACAGCGACGACCTTAGCGCCGAGCAGTCGCATACGGAAAACGTTGAGGGCCTGTCGTCGGACATCCTCCTATAACTTTGTTAGTCGCCGTATCATAGAGTCTTCAAGCGGGTAAACCTACAGCGCCCATATAAACTGTGCACTCCATGCCAAACTTGGCACAGACGGTGGCAGTAGCAACACCGTGCTGACCAGCACCAGTCTCAGCGATAATGCGGGTCTTTCCGAGTCTTCGAGCCAGAAGGAGTTGTCCCAAGGCGTTGTTGATCTTGTGGCTACCAGTGTGGTTAAGATCCTCACGCTTGAGCCAGATGTTGGCGCCGCCAGCATACTCGGTCAAACGGTCAGCCAGATGCAGATGGCCAGGTCGTCCCATGTACTCGTAGTATGATCGGTATTCCTCCCAGAAAGCAGGGTCGTCCTTGATGGCGTTGAATCCATCCTCCAGTTGTGACAGGCAGTCCATCAAACTCTCGGGAACGTACTGACCACCGAACTCGCCGAATCGCTCGGGAATCTTGCCGTGCAGAGCGGCGAGCTGGGCCACCAGGGCACTATCCTCCTCGGCGCTGATGTCGGCATCCGTCACAGTTGCCTCGACAGTAACGTTCTCTCCGCTGGGCTCCTTGGCTTCAGAGATAGCCTCAGCAATACCAACCTCCCGGGTGTTCTCCTCCAAGTCGCGACCCGACAGATAGGCGCAGTACTTCTCAATATCGGCAAGAGCCTGACCAGGCTCGGCGTTCTTGATAGTTGTGATGATCTGACTGCCAACGACGACACCATCGGCAAGGGTAGCAACACTCAGGAAGTGTTCACGAGTGCTGACACCGAATCCAACAGCGGCGGGCTTGTTGCCACTGTACTTCTTAACTCGCTCCAGAAGAGCGGGGAGGTTGGCGTTGAGAGTTCCGGTAGCGCCAGTAACACCCATTCTTGAGACGACATAGATGAAAGAGTCGGCCAGCTGGCAAAGAATCTTCATTCGGGTATCAGAAGTAGCGGGGGCGATGAGAGGGACGTAAGAAAGGCTTGAATATTCGAGTCAGTATCAAAGTCTGGGTTTCGCTGTGTGGCTCAACTCACTGGCCCTTGTTGCAGAGCTTTCGGAAAGAGATGGCCTCCTCGGGAGGCAAATCGACGACAATGAAGCCATTGACGCCAGAAGTCTTACAATCCTCAAGGAGTCGCTCCTCACCGTAGCTAAGAAGGGGGTTGTAGTAGCCCATGAGCAGGACAGGAGCCTTCAGACCGCGGTCTCGGGCCGCCTTGACCATGCCGAGGGTGGACTCGATCGTGACGCCATTGTCAAGAGCAATCTACACCAAGTCAATTTTCCGCCCATTGATGTTCTAATTCTCGTACGAACCGTGTTGGCAGTCTGAATAGTCGGGCCGTCGGCAATTGGGTCGGTAAAGGGTGCACCGAGCTCGAGAACATCTTTTTTTTGTGTGATCAGCGCAAAAAATCGCAACGTCATTCGGACCAGAGGCACTCACCGGCACCACCCTTTTCCAAAGCCAGAAGAATATCGGGGGTGTCCTCAGGCTTGGGATAACCAGCAGTGACATATGATACCAGCGCAGACTATATTTCAACACAGAAAACCCATTGTCAGTCCATATGGCTCCCGGTAAAAGAAAAAAAGTTGTGACTCTTGTCTCTTTACCCCGCGGAGGGGCAACTAGAGAGTTGAACTGACCCTGTTCTGCGACTTGCAGCGCTGGAAAGTTTGTCTGATGGCCTCCATGATTCTGAATCGAGTGTCTTGTTCGTCGTAGAAGTTGCTTTCTTGACTTGTAGACTCGAAAAAAGGTGTCGGCCTTGAGGATCTTTTTAAGAAGAAAAGAAAAAAGTCGGGGAAAGCGAATCAACGAGTTGGAGTTTCCTTTGGTGACTGGAAGTTTACGCCACCCGATTCCGGAAGAATGCTCTCCGCCACACCTCTGGCTCGATTAGCTCCTGCCGCCGCTGCTCCTTCCTGCACGTCGCCTGCACCTGCATATTCCGCCCACACTCCGCCCTGCAGCGGGCATCCGTGTACCCCACTCCGGCCCCGGACTTGCCTAAAGCGGTAGTCATGATGACAACTCCGGGCAGGATAGAGGACATGACATTCACCAAAACATGTTACAATGGCCGTTGGATGGCATGGATTAGCGGATCTAACCCACGGTCTGTATGATTCATTGTTGGCGGATGGATTCCACATCCTTGAATCATGCACCCCGGAGGATTATGCATGCGCCAAGCAACTCCGAGCATGGCCGCCGAGGCGCCAACACGACTTACACGCGACACCACCACGACATACAGAATGCATACGTGTAGCCATCAGTTGTTATTCTTGTCTCAATCTAGGGCTAGGAACAATCTGGTTTGCCATCGTGACTACAGTATGTAACGTGCAGACCCGCGCGAACCCAGACTCGGGGTCGCCCCTTGTGATACGGAAGCCAACTATTTAGATGTTCTCCCTTCGAAGCAGTACAAACAACAAATGAAATAACAAGAAAAGATTTCGAATTTCCTCCAGTTCCAAAGTATTATCAACGCCGTCCATGCAATGTCATCATGATTCCCCGTCGCTTTCATGCAGTCATACGATAGGGAGAGTATCTTCCGGCACAAGGTCCAGCCCAGACCGGGAGTAGCAAGAAAAACTGCAACAAAGAAAAGATGGAGAGAATCGCGAATCTTGACGCCCCCCTCCCCCTTCAACCGGTCAATGGGCTCCAGACTTCCTAGTACTTGCCGCTTGTCGAGTCGAGGTAGCCGTAGGAGCTGCTTCTTTGGTTGCCCTCGACCTGCATGGGACGACCCCCTGTTGCGCCGGACATGAGCTTTTCGTCACCTCCGCTCGGTGCTTGTCTGTAGCTGTCTTCCTCGCCTGAGGAGGATCCAAATCGAGGGAAGTGCATCACGCCGCCGGGGTTGGCCTCGTCGCGATGTCCGATATGAGGACTGGCGTTGGGTCGGTCGTCTCCGGTATAACGCATGCCACCTTCAGCACGGCCTTTGTCGGGTGAGGCCATACCAGCCAGTGTCCACACTACTCCGATGAGTACCACAAGGCAGTAGAGTAGCAGCAGGCCGGTGGAGATGAGGGCATCCTGGATCAGATTGTTGTGGAGCCAGTCGGTGACAGCCTGAACAGCCCCCGTGACCTCATCAGTAGTGACGCTCGACGGGGATGCAAGGAACGTGTTAAGGTCCGAGTCACCATCAATCGAGTCCTTGGCACCCATGCTGAATGTGTTGTTGTCAAAGAGGGGGAAGTTGACTTGGGAGTGGTCGTGGACCCATGTAAGGCCCTTTTGCACACTCTCAATCTTGATGCCGATGACGCAGTGCAGGACAGTCTTGATAGGGTCAAGGAGGATGGTACCTTTGAAAGCAGTGTTCAGGCCATCATCCATGGTTTCAAGGAAGGTGTTGAGAGTGTCGTTGACGGCGTCCGTAGCGTTAGTAACATAGCCGAGAACGTCATTGTTGATGTCGTCGTTGAGGCCCTTGATGACACCGTTTGCACCAGAGGCCCACTCGTCAGAAACACTCTCCAGACTCTGTACCACGTCGTCGGCAAAGGCGCCAACCTGGTCAGCCAGAGCAGGGACTTCGTCTCTAACGGCCCTAAGGAGGAGGAACTGGCAGAAGCAAGAGAAGAAACCGGCAATCGCGAGAGACAGGACGAACAGGGCCGGCACAGAGGTGGCGTAGGCGATGCACCAACGCACCAGGATCTGCTTCTTGCCCTTGAAGCGAGAGGCGACCTTTATTCCCCAGGTCGCGGTCATGGGGCGAGAGGCGATGTAGACAACGTCCATGGAGTCGAATTGGTTCTTAGCAATGAGACGCGCATGCTGCTGCTGTCGTCGCCAGCGCTTGATCTCGAGCCAGGCCATGGGGACGATGGCGGCCACGGCCAGAAGGACGAGGACGACGATGAAGATGGTCTTGGCCTTGGCGATGAGCTCGAACAGGTTGGTGAAGAACTCGTTAAGAGCGTCATTCTCAGAGCAAAAGGTCAGCTGCTTCTTCTGGGCGAGAGGGAATGCATCCCGATCGAACTTGTAGTTGCTATAGGTTTCATTAAGAGCTTGGCGAACAAAGTTGAAAGGCTTGGAGATGGCCTCCTCGGTCATGTTCTGGACCTCCCGGAAGTCGGGAAGATCCTCCTCGAGCTGGCGAACATCCGAGACAAACGTCGTGGAGTTGAGGTTAAAGTCCTGGAGGTCTTGGATGGGCTCCGTGAAGTTGACCTTGGGGATGTCGGGGATCAGATCGCCAAAGACGGAGTCCTCGATGCCCTCAGTAACCTTATTAATGCCATCCTCGAGCTTTCCAGCAATGTCGTCAATCTCCTTGGTAACCTTCTCGATAATCTTGTTGAACGCCTTGGTAGCGTCCTCGGTGACATTAGCAACGACGTCAAGACTACCGTGGACCATGGCTGTGATGAGGCAGACGTATGTGGCAGTGAGGAAGTTGATGTAGAAAATGATGAGGTTCTGGACGCCGACGATGATGAGGTCGAGCATGTACACCATAGCGTCGACGGACTTTTCGATTCCAGAAGCTGCCATCTCGTTGACACCTCGTGACAGGTAGTGAGGCATGGAAGCCATGGCACTTCCAACATCTTCGACTTTGGTACAGGCCGAGAGGGCCTTGGTTCTGGCATCCCCGACATTGTCATTGAGGTCGGCGATGAGGATGATGACTCGAATCAGGACCAGAAGGAGGAGGATCGTCCAGCGATTCATCCAAATCTGAGAGAGTCTGGAACGGAGACTGAGGTACGGTGTAACGGTAGGGGCAGTATCGGCGCGAGCTTCCTGAACCTTTCGCATCTCGGTCATTTCGATCGACTCTGTCCGGAGGGAGTCAGGGACAGCCGGGTAGACCGGCGGGTCGTCGGGTTGTTTCCGCGAGGAGAACATGTTGAATCTATGCGTGTTGGTATCTCTGAAAGATCAAATTTGAAAGTAGAGAAGATAGAAAAAGAAGTTGAAGTGAAAGGCAGGGGGATGATGCCAATATTCGAGTGATCCCTGGATTAAGATGGAGGAAGGGTGACGATTAATTAGACAAAGAGAGAGATGAAAGAAATGGGACAAAGGAAAAGCAACGGCCGTGAGCAAAAGATTTCCCGATCTAGACTCTATGATTCCATGATGACCTTGTTTATTGTTGTGAATGAGAAGGGGGAGAGATTGTGTGTGTGTGAAAGAGGAAGCAAAAGGATGCAGAATAATAGGACAATGGGAAGACAATAAGGGAAGTTTTGGCAGCGGCTGCTGCAAGGCAATGCAACTTACCCCGGGCTGAGAATCTCCACTATTGGAACCTCGAATAAATGAGAATTCCCCAAATAGGAACCCGGACCTCAGAACCGCCCTCAGATTTCCTTTCTCGCCTTTGAGCGGCTGGCGCTTAGACCTTGTAAAGTGAGGTTGAGCTAAGCGCCCGCCCAACACCGGTGTCCACTCACGACGCAGTCAGAGGCCTAAACAGAAGAGGCTTCAAACTGAGCCGAGAGCACACAAAGAATACGGGGGCCGCTCAAACAGGTCCGAAGCTGACGTCTCCCCTCCCGAGCTGACGTTTCTAATAGAATGGGGAAGGCTGGAGGCTGATTGATGAGTCTTTTCAGGCTGGGGCTATCGTTTGTTTGACTTGTCACTTGAAGTGGCCCAGCCGCCTCAAGCACGGATTGTTTAATAGGTCGTTCCAAAAAGAAAAAGAAAAAAATTGACAAACTTGCACAAATGAGAATAAGTCACAATATCACAGCATCAATAGGCAGCCTCCAAGTGAATGGGGTGCGAAGTGAAGCGTAGATATATAACAAGGTGACTCACGCAGATCTGGGCAAGGGGGAAGAAACACCACGGAACGACGTCGTGAATGGTGCCCACCAGGAAAAAAAGTCTCACCATCAGGCACGGCAGAGGAAAGCAGGTCATTTTAACTGATAGGGAGACGACGCATCTTGATTTCGGGCAGATAGTGACGCCATTGCGAGCAGGTTCCCCCCCATCGCTGTGACCGACTACGGCATGCGAGATGGGCGAATAGCACCGAGACCCATCGTGGATTGACTGGCGAGAGCAGGGTCTCGCAAGAAACAGAAGGGCGCCATATTCCAAACGGATAGGATCATCTCCAACGCAACCTGTGGTGGTGAACGTTTTCACGGTGGCGGACCAGGATGTCGTCGTGAAAGAGTGTGGGAGAAGGCAGTGCCTCACATCCAATCAAGCCTCTGTTCAGCCCTGGTCCCTGGTCCCTGCCACCCCGGAAGAGCTGCTAAAAAAGGTCAAAGGGTCCCTCCTCCACGTCAGGGTCTCTTTTTAGCGAGCAAGGGTTCACGTGGCCGACAGCCGCCGATCTCGTCCAGAATGACCTGCCACTTGGCAAGTCTGGATACGGGCCCGAACGATGTCGAAACCGGATTTTCTGGAACGAGGTAGGTCGTGTTTCTGATCATCGCCGTGCAGATTCTGAAACGAGAGAGAAGTCTGCGGTGAGGAAGAGTCGTTCTTTTAGCCGGTTGTGAATCAAGCTTAATTCTGGTCTTGGGAGGCTGTGACGTCATTTAGAGGGGAAGTTGGATAGGGAACACCATCGCACCTCAAGACGAACTGAGTGAGCTATTCATGGCGAAAATATGTGACGACAATAGAATCATTCCTTTCAGCGGCTCTCGAAAATTATGTGTTTTCGGGTTGTAATTTTACGAAGCGCCTTGTGTATCGAAAGAAGGTCGCCGTTTGGGACTCTTCGTGTGAAATGATTGGCTGTAATGACAGCGGCTCACGGTTCAGGCTAGGCGCGTAGTGAAACGAGACAATGACATTCGAGAAGATGCAGCCCAACCATCACGGCACAAGCTTAAAATAGCCAGACGGACGGCCTGGAACTGAGATATTTGAAAGCTGGGCAGGCCTCCCTTCAAATTTTGAGCACCGTGCACTGCTTTCGCCAGTATGGATGTGTCTAACTAAGCTGTCACCGTGGTGGTAATTTGACGACTCCACAACGGTGAAAGGCTCTAGCGCTTCCATGATCGCGATCCAAGCTACATTCCCTCTCACGTCTCGGTCCGAGATACGCGGCTGAAGTACGAGCGTTCGGACCATGGTTTCTCTTGCTCGAGGAATGCTCTATGTCTCGGATGCGTCGGTGGTGTCACCAAGTGAGCAGTTGCTGTTACACCCCGGATAGCGGGGTATATCAAGAACCCCAACTTGAATGCCCTCAGCATCATCACCATCACCATCACCATCACCATCATATTCTTGCCAGTAAATCAGACTCTCCGGATTGTCCATTGTGATTGCTATACAAGCTTTACAGCTACTCACCAAACATGACGACCGCGGCTACTGATAACCAGGCCACCGACCTGAGCAAGCAATATGACACTCCTCTCGGTCTGGCCCACTCCACCATGCAAGCTCTCAAAGACAGAATCAAGCTCCATTACGACTTGGCCAGTGACTACTACCTGAGTTTGTGGTTCGTTTTCGAGATTTTTCCCCATCACCGCAATCAAATGCATCGTGATTCCCTTCACGTTGACCCCTTGTGCCTTGATCCTTGCCCTGCTAACTCCCCATGCCACCAGGGGCGAGCACATCCATCATGGGTACTGGCCAACTTTGGAATCCCAGGAAACGCAGACGAAAGAACAGGCGCAGATCAATCTCATTCGATTACTCCTCGATACCTCCAAGCTTTCGTCCAACACGACCGTTCTCGATGTAGGTTGTGGTATCGGTGGGACGTCTCGCTATTTAGCTTCTAAACATGGCTGCTCCGTCACCGGCATCACCATCTCATCCAAACAAGTCGAGATCGCAAACCGCCTCACCCAAGCCGCAAATGAAGAGCATCCACAAACATATTCAAGTGAAAGCACAGATAACGCTGGCTTCACCAAACTAGATGCCGGAAAAGTCCGATTTCTCGAGTTGGATGCCGAAAAGATGGGTGACTTCTTTAAAGACCAGCAAGGATCCTTTGACGCTGTCTGGATAAGTGAAGCGCTAAGTCATTTCCCAAACAAAGCCTTATTCTTTGAGAATGCGAAAAGGGTCCTCAAACCGGGAGGTAAGCTAGTCTTGGCGGATTGGTTCAAAGCCGAGGACTTGGACGAGGCGGCCTTTGTCAACGACATCAAGCCTATTGAAGGTAACAAGTGGCGAAACACCAAAAGCTTATACGAAGACTAACGTAAGAGTAGATGGCATGCTTCTTCCCCCGCTCTGCACTCAACAAGGCTATATCGATCTTGCAAACCAGGCTGGGCTCGACATCCTCTCTGGGCCAAAAGATATCAGTCAAGAAGTCCGAAAAACATGGCATGTACTTCATCCAGCTGGCCATGTTACTAGGCTGACTCTCCTCGACAGGGACATTACTTGGTCGCTTGTCCAAAATCCATCTCTTTGGGCATTCGCCTTTACCCAGGGTCGTGATGGCATCGCTTTCCTGCAGTCATTTCGTGCCATGAGACGTGGGTATGCGAATGGAACTTTTCGGTACGCTGTCATGGCATTTGTCAAAAGGGACTGATATTTAGCACACCAACTTGGCCCGGCATAGACTTGGGAATGGATCCATAGCTGGGTGTTCATCCTGGGTAAATCTTTATCATCATCTCTCAATTTATTTTTTAGCATAATAGCCGTCCTAAATGGAGAGAGGACAATACAATGCAAGACAGAATCTACACTACTTCTAGCTCAGCGATGACAGTTAGTGTATGCCTCAACCCACCCCCTAATCCTCGAGTCCCAATCATCCACATCTTCATTGCCGGGTAAGAGTTAAGACGCCCTGGAAGCACCACAGAATGCAGCCACGACAATCATGGCCCATTGGAGATCAATCATGGCCTTGAAATGCACAGCTTCGGAGTTTGACATTGGGACGTGGATCAAATGTCCAGATGGGATCGAGAGCCCGGACAAGTAATGAATCGAGTGAGGACTTCCGTCCTGATGAAATGACTCGGCACACTTGACCATCTTGTCAAAGTCGTTGTTTTGTCCTTGAAGCGACATGCGTTTTCTCGGATCCATTGCTCGGCGTGGCATCCAGTTCAGTTGTAGAATAACAACAGATTTTCTGTCGTTGGTAGTCGGCCTAATGTCCAAACATTTGAACCCGAACCTAGCGTCGCTCTTCCACCAGATGTAATTATCGATGTGGAGGCAAAGCATATTCCACACCTTATCGGAACCGCTTGGGGACTGTTCGAGGAGACGTGGACGGTATCTCATCAGCCAACTTTCACCGAAGAAGGCTTGGAGGTGGTCGAGGACCTCCTTTGTCTTCTGGCTGTTGGCTTCGTTGTCGTTCCATGTGTAAGGGGCGATATGGCAGACCCAGGGCTTGCC
The DNA here is from genome assembly GCA_013186415.1 of Fusarium sp. NRRL 66088. NCBI lineage: Eukaryota > Fungi > Ascomycota > Sordariomycetes > Hypocreales > Nectriaceae > Fusarium > Fusarium sp. NRRL 66088. Next base: position 28,628 of record JABCKD010000075.1, read on the forward strand.
TGTGCCTATCATGAGGCAGGAATTTCCGTCCCGCTCGGCGCACTTACACGCCTCAGATGCGTTTCGCTTCACGCCAGGGGGTAGAGACTCTTCCTCCTCTAAATATCCTCCCTTTTTAGAGGATAGGGGTTGGTTCAAGACTGTGGGGGAGGAGGGCACATTAGCTTAGCATCCCATATAATACGTCCATGATAAACCATCGGCACTCACAGTGCTTAACAAGTGATGACAGGCCCACTAGTCGTTGATGTAGCCCTCTCGACAAAACTCCAGGCGATAGGTAGCCGCGAGGTCCAAGGGTGGACAAGGGAACGAACAAGATAACAGCGACCTGCGCGGCGTTGAGTCTGAAGTTTGCGGTTCCGGGATTGGCGCGGATTCCTGACTCAATCTGGAGGGCAAATTCCCGTCGTACCTCAGTCTCATGGATAGGCAAGAGAACGCCAGGCTCTTGGAACGCTGGATCTGCTCCCATCTTCTTCTATGACGAAGTGACAATGGATACAAAACACTGATGGCGAAACCAGGCTCGGGGGTTGTCTTCAAAACGGCAAGGCTGTCAAGGTATTACAAGATCCCTCGGATGCTTAAGAAGTTGCCGAGTTCGTGAGTAAGCTGGGTTCGAAGTTTGGAATGCTAAATGGTGAAGGTGGGAAGAAGACAGGTTGGAAGGAAAGGACAAGACGTGGCAACAATCAAGGTTAAAGAGGGGAGGGGGATCAAGGTTCATATACATGCAGAACGCATCATGATCAAGTTGCCGTTTACTTGCACGATATTGGGAGGAGTGCATATTTAGCAATAGAAACATCACGTCTAGCTTGTTCCTATCATAGGTTAGATCAGGAATTAGAAGAGACGTCCTCACATAAGAGCTCCCGTTTTTCGTCGTCATATCTACCTATCATCTCATGTTCGAAAATGACCATTGAACAAAATTGTCAAGAAGCATTCATGATGATTTGTTGAGGATAGTTAGCCCTACCGAAGGCGATGTACCAAACATCTGCCCCCAAAAAGTACAGAAGCAACAGACAGAGTTTCCGTACCTACCTATGCACACATCCAAATGGACAGGTCATGGAAAACAGAGCAAAATTATTTAACGCTCAGCAATTCCTCGCTCTTAAGTGATGAGCGTAAAGAATGTTCAGCGGCCCTTAGTTGTCCAAGAGATATGAATCTTGACGACGACTGGAAACCTTCGTTTGTGACCACGCAGACCAAGGCGCTAATCTAGAATAGCCGTCCAGGCACATGGCGTGCTAGCGCCAGTTCCAGGAGCTAAGGTCATCAGGTGATGAGCACAGCTGCCTGGATGTAGTCATTGTTCCCATCAAGCTCAGCTCAGCGTGACTGAATCCGGACAGAGTCATCAAGGGAAATGACGTTGTCCTGGTGACAATTGGAATACGGGTCAACATCATGACGAAAACCAGATCTTCGGGCAGCAGGCTTGATATTGGCTACCAACTTGCAGTTCTCGTTCCTCTCGCGCTGTCAGAATACCGACAAAGCTGGACGAATCGCGACGAGACGCAGAGCAGTGCGGGCTCTACTGCATCCCGATATCCCGGCTCGAAATCAGAGTACAATAACCAGTACCGTTCAACAAAATAGAATCACCCAATTACAACCGAAACGCCTTCATCATTCTCGACGTAGAACTGAGTACCGATCCAATACGACTTGCTCTCACGCGTCACCAAAGGTGTTCTCGCCAGAGTAGGTGATGTAGAGGAAACTAGACGCAAACATGTCAGCAACGAGTTCATTTCCAAACAGGGTGGCAAAAAGACATACCCGTCCTCGTCCTTGTGCTCCTCGTAGATGCTACTCATAAGAGCGGCCGTAGGGGGAAGGACTTCGTCAACGAAGATGAAGATGGCCTTCTCGGGCGACAGCTTGATTCGCTTGCGGATGACGTAGACGAACTGGCCAACAGTCAAATCGGCGGGGACCAGGTACTTCTTCTTGTCGATGGTCGCGATGTCGCTCTTCTCGACCTTTTCGCAAATGACCTATACAACGCGTTTGTCAGCACTCGATCCCTCGAAGGCGTCGTCGGCAGCGGCAGCGATGTAGCTGACGGGACGACGCAGGGCGGTGACCCCGCGCATGCCATCACCAGTCCCTCGTCGAGTCGCAGCCGACGTCAACACCAAATAAACACAACAGAAAAGATGACATACCGGAATGCGGTCGGCATACTTCTGTCGGATGCGCTCGGCCTCGGCCTTGCGCTTCTCGAAGGGGTGCTCGTCCTTAAACTTGCTGCGCATGGTGGATGATTGATAAGATCGAAGGCGGTAAGTGTTGGTGTTGTTTAGTTTAGAGTCGAGCTTGGCTTTTGCGGGAAATCGCAAAATGGAGGTTGCAGAAAATGGATGGGGAAGAGATCGAGATGGAGATGGGATGGAGAGGAAAAAGCCTAGGTTGCGATCGGCTTGCGTCAGGTAGAAGAAGAATGAGAAAGAGAGGTCACTGAGCCTTAAAGGTGGCACGGCACAGATAAGCGGTCGGCCAGACCAGAAAGAAGGCAGCAACAGCAGGCAGGAGACGGAGGCAGCGGGCAGCGGTAGGCGGACAGACAGGCTCACTCACTGCGCAAAAGGGCAGGCGGGCAGTGACAGGGAGAGAGGCAGGCGCGCGGGGCCGCCGGTCTAGCCCTAAATAAGTTTAGCTCCATCAAGGTCGGTGAATCACAAGAGGCCCCGCGAGGCAATGATGGCGGGGGAGCAGCAAGTCAGGCGTCGCACTGTCTCGTCACAGGGTCGTGACGTGACGTGAATTGGTGCTGAACAAATCACGACTGCTGACAGGGGGAGTCCAACATGGAGGCGGCCTTTTTTACTCTCAGGTCCTCATTTTCAAGTCTATCACAAGCTTGACGCCAAGGGGCAGATTTGTTTATCTTCATTGCCTATCAAGGAAAGGGCAGATCGAGAGAGCTTGCGGCTCTCAAACACAAAAAAGAAGATTCCGCCCATTCGTCAGCGACTATGTTGATGCTTAAACATACCTACCTACGTACTCGCAACAACGAAAAAAAAGTATCTGTAACAACAAAAGGTTTGTTTCTGCAGGTCACTCGGACCCAATCCCTGAAAGCCCCTCACTTGTAAATGTTTGTAGATACTTGTGATTCTTGTCCTTTTTTTTCTTCCTTCTTCGTGGTTTGGTTTGTCCGTTCGCCCCCCCCTTGCTCACTCACACTTGGCGGCTCCCCCTGCCCATGCACACACTGCATTCCCTCCTTGCATTGGATGTGCTGAACCAGCTGTGCCCAAACCCAGTCACCGAGAGAAAGGGTTGGCCATCACGGTGGGAAGAAAAAAGTAAAAGGCAAACAAGCTTGGCGCACTGTCCCCCGCCACCTCGGTGCCTCCAGAGAGGGAACGAAGCGTACCAGGGTTGAACGGCTTACATGAAGCCCAGGCCCAAGCTGCAAGCAAGGTCACGGGATAGATCACATGCTCTAGAAAGGATGCTTCAATATCAGAAAGACGAAATATCTCGAAATACCGGGAGTCCGGAGAAGCATTTGACAGAATCAAAGAATTCCGGAGGTACAAAGGCCAAGTACCTCCGAGTGGTGCGTTGGCTTTACCGCTCTCGGCAGCCCGTCAGCCGATTCCGCCGGCCGGCCCCAGCGTCGCTCCCTGAGGGTCGAGAACTACGCTACCGTCGAAGAGAGGCCAATTGCCAAACATTCGATTCTGACCATCACCCGAGTCCCAATCGGCCCAAACCGCGAATTGAATCCTACCAAACTCTGTCGCTCTCTCTAGAACACCCCGGCTTCTGGCGGCAAGGTGGCCTCACATTCAGCAAAAGAACCACCTGATTTTCGGCACTTTTTTTCTTCCTCCTCGGCGTTGCTCTGCCCGCTCGAAATATATAGGTCATGGCTTCCAGGCGGCCGGTTCAGCGCCTTGCTGCGCATCTTGCATCTCCCTCTACACGCTTCTCCCAGAGTCAATTCGCTTCTACGAGACGCTGGCTGTCTAGCTCTGCCGGTCCTCGAGCTTCCCGAACCGCTTCGTCCTCCAATTACTCCTCGTTGTGGCTGGCCGCTGTCGCCCTTGGTGCCATCGCCCCCCTCGCCTACAAGATGGTATGTCCTCACGAGGAGAGCTCCCAGGAGGGCCAATTGCTGACGTAGAGCCTCGCTCAGGCTGAAACTGAATCCCTCCGCCTCGATCCATCCACCCTCGCCGACCGCGATGCTCAGAAGAAGCGCGAGTCGGGCGTTAACGAGGACTCGCCCATGCGCCTCCGTATGGAAAAGTTTATCAGGGAACAACAGGCCCAGATCGTCGCCGAGCTCGAGAGAGTCGACGGCAAGAAGTTCCGCAAGGATGAGTGGGAGCGTCCCAATGGCGGTGGTGGTACTACATGTGTCCTCCAGGAGGGTAACGTCTTCGAAAAGGCCGGTCTCGGTGTCAGTGTCGTCTATGGCTCCCTGCCCAAGCCTGCCATTGAGAAGATGCGCGCCAACCACAAGACTCTCGACCCCAATGTCGAGTCCCTCGACTTCTTTGCTGCCGGCCTGAGCATGGTCCTTCACCCTTACAACCCCATGGCCCCCACCGTCCACCTCAACTACCGATACTTTGAGACGGCCAACCCCGACGGCACATCACAGGCTTGGTGGTTCGGAGGCGGCAGCGATCTGACCCCCTCGTACCTCTTTGACGAAGACGCCATCCACTTCCACAAGACACTCAAGACGGCCTGCGACGCCCACGACAAGGACTACTACCCACGCTTCAAGAAGTGGTGCGATGAGTACTTCTTCAACAAGCACCGAGGCGAGGGCCGCGGCATCGGCGGCATCTTCTTTGACGACCTCGACGAGAGCGAGCGGGACCAGGAGAACACTTTTGCCTTTATCCAAGACTGCCTCAAGTCCTTCCTCCCCTCGTACGTGCCCATCGTCGAGAAGCGCAAGGACATGCCCTTCAACGAAAAGGAGAAGGACTGGCAGCAGATCCGCCGGGGCAAGTACGTCGAGTTCAACCTGGTGCACGACCGCGGTACGGCATTTGGCCTCAACACGCCCGGCTCCCGTGTCGAGAGCATCCTCATGAGTCTGCCGTTGACGGCAAGCTGGAAGTACATGCACGAGCCTGAGCCCAAGAGCAGGGAGCAGCGCCTGGTGGAGGTCCTCCGGGATCCCAAGGAGTGGGTTTGAGCCAATGTTGAATTTATTGAACGAGATATGGAATGGAAACGGTAACGAGTACGTATGTGAAAGGCGGAGCGATTGGTTTAGTGTATCATCATACCTTGGACTGTGAGGGTCATAGATGGAAGAGCCCAGGGCTGTATAAACAAAAAATGTGGATGGATAATCCAAAAAGGCAAGAATAAGATAAAAATAATCATGAACAAAGCATCCTTCGCTTCTCGTTTCTGAGTTTGGTCAATACTCGTGGTTGTTAGAAGCTGTCAGGCTCACTATTGGTGATCATCAACTCAGTCATCATAATCCACCTTCTCTCCGTGGAGCCAAGAGTCTTGCTCTTCATCCTCACCTCACCATGTGATAAACATCAAGGCAATGGAGCCTCTCCCTTCTCATCGCCAACTTGTATCAACTCTCATAACCTCCATCTCCGATATCGCACCGTCAACAAATACCGGCGAAGCGACATCATCACAGCCACCTCCGCCCGCTCAACTGCCATCCACATCGCCCTTCCAAACCATCCCACTCTCGCAACGTTCTCTCCTGCTCACGCTACATGTTCTCTTTCCAAATCTCCTCCTGCCAGCTCTAGATCTCCTTGATCGGGGACTCGTCACTCGATTAGTACGGAAGTACTCTAGCGCCCAGGATGAGCAGTCAGGCAATGGGGATGGAGAGCCAGTGTCTGGTGACCTGAACGCTTCAAGTAAACCAAAGGACGACACTTTTATCGTGCGCTCGCTCGCTTCAACGTTGTCCCGCCGCACTCGCGACTTCACACTCTCTTCAAAACGATATGTTGTTCACCTCAATGCGTGGAACTGTTCCTGCGCAAGCTTCGCATTTGATGCTTTCCCTACTCATGCTGGACCAGCAACTGCACATGTCGAGTGCCCCTCACAAGACGACGGTTGGTCATTTGGTGGACTCAGTCTAAACCCATCCGGTGATGTGCCGCCTTGCTGCAAGCATCTACTTGCTTGCTTACTTATAGACAAGTGGCCGGCAATACTAGGCCAATATGTCGAGGAGCGAGAGATATCAAGAGAAGAGATGGCAGGCATAGTTGCAGACTTATGATACGGGCAATTCTAGCAATGAAGGCCAGAAATTTGTTAATACCAGGGCGATGTCCGGTAGATTATCCTTGTTCCGTCCTCTAAACCCCGGTTTGATGTGATCAATGTACAAAAGGCGCTTTGCCTTAACCCTTGGCCGATACCGCCGTGGTTCCCTCCTCCAGACGCCAAAGAGCTTCTGCACTCAAATCTATGCCCTTCTACAGTCGTTTAGCTTCATCGCTTATTTCTTCGCCTCCTTCTCCTTGGTCTCCTTGTCCTTGTCGGCACCCTCCTTGGACTCGCCGCTCGCGCCATTAGTACCCTCCTTCTTCTCGTCCTTGCCGTTGGCCTCCTCCTTCTTGGCCTCCTTGTCCTCCTGTTGTTGCCGGTTCTGGATCTTGTTCTCGATCAGGTCGTGGAATGCCGTGATCGCGCGTATCAAACTGCTCAGGTAAATAGCCATGAGCTGGTCGTTGGTTTTGATGCTCATCGCATATGAGAGCTCGCCAGCGCCCGACTTGCTGTCTCCTTCGGCTGAGGTGAGGTTGGGAAGCAGGTTGAAGACATCCTGCAGGTTACCCAGAATGGCGTGGTTGACTGGCAATTGCTTGTCGAGGACCTTCTGAAGGTAGGCTCCAATGTCTCGCAGGCGGAGGTGTAGGCCCTGGAGCGATTGCAGCTGGTTGGTGATTCGTGTGGATAGGGTTCCCGCAGCAACGTCGCGGATATCTCTTAGCAGGTGCTCAACACCAATCTCTTCTGCCTCTTCGGCCTCGATGATCGAAGGGGTGTGAACAAACGTTCGCGAGGTGGTTGTGCCATCCTAAGTCAGGTCAGTATTGGCAAATCGGTCGCAAGGCATGATTCATGACGCACATCCTTGATCTCCTCAACAGCAAAGTAAGCATCTGTGGGAACGCCTGACTCCTTGGGCTGCACGTCAATGATGACGAGAAGGGGGTTGGGTGTGTAGCGCTTGAAGAGTTCGTTGATCTCCAAGTCGGATGCGCGCAGCTTGGGGCCGGTGTGGTACCAGCCTATCAGCTTCTCTCGGGCGTTGACCTTCTTGAACATGTCGTTCATCGACTCGACATAGTTGTGGTCAAGGAACCACACTGAGGGGTCCTTGTCGTCTTCCTCGAAGGGGACTGCATTCTCATTGTAAGCGCCCATCACCTTGCCGTCCATGAAACCAGGGCAACGTACCAGCAAAGCTGTTGGATACTCTCACGTCCTTGCCATCGTTCTGACCCAGCAGAACACCCACCACACGTCGCTTTGTCTTGGTAGAAGTGGTTCGGTTGTAGTGGTCGACCGCAGAGAGGAGAACGAGGGGCGCAACGGTGACGTTTCGAGTGACGAGGGAGAGTGTTTCTGCTGTTGTGGCAGGCATCGTTGCTATGTCGTCGTGGAGGTATTACAACGGATGCGTATCTAGGAGAGGAAGAGGATTCGGTGCGCGATCTCTGTCGTGCGGGCGCGGCAAGGTTGAAGGCAGAGTCGAGATGTTGATGCAGTGATTATTGTGGTCGCACGTACGTAGTCTTGAGGCTGCCTTCCTGGAGAGGGTAGCTTAGCTCCCGATTGGGCCAGGCTGATTGATGGATCAGAGCTCGAGCCTCGCGACGCCACATCACGTGCAATTCGACATTCGAGCCACAGCCAAGCCACAGAGTAACTGGAGCTGACACAACAGCTGGTCTTGTTGGAGCGGCGATGGCTGGGAACGCGGCGTGGCTTCTTTTGTTGACCCTGCATTGGTCTGACATCATTGCCTCGGTGAGTGGTATTCGGCTGGAGACTCGCCATTGCCGTGTCTTGTATAAGATATGCATATGCATCTGAGTGCTTTACTCCGTACACTACTACAGACACTATCCAAGTCATTGGATATCTAAGGATGGCTATGGCAAACAACTGGTTGGGGGAATTTCCTTTCTTGAACCGACTTCGCTCATCCCGGATATTCTACTTTGGGTAAGCGGATGAATGTTGAGAGAGGTGTATCCACCAGCCGGGACGCTCACCTTGACCTCGGCGCTAACCGGAGAGTCCTGTTCTACGGACACAATTGCTAGCAACAGCAAGACCAGAAGCCTGGGCGTCATGCCTTGAACAGGGTCCAGCATTGAACTCTACGTAATACGCTATCAAGATGGAGGTGCGGCAACTCACAGGCAATTCGCATTCTTGGTAGCCTTGGTTCGGGTTATTTCCTTGGGGCAGCGGAAAGATGGAGGCTAACGTCCCAAGGGGAACGAATTGGGGTCTTGTTGAAGCCGGCTATGGCCACGCCTATGTGTGTATGCAAAGCGAGGTAACGGCCAACGAGAGTGCGGCAGCAGTAACTACTGGAATAGGTAGTTATTTACACTACCTACACACGGGATGCGGTGGCGGCAACGCAACAGCAGGGCGACGGCCGGCACATGTTGACTACCGGGTCAGTGGTCCTTGCGCTTCAGCCCGTGGTGAGCGAGCAATTGCAAAGGCAGGCTGCTGCACCATTACATGCCGGTCGGAGTGTGGCCGTGCTAGAGGTGTTTGACCGATGAGCGGCGAGTGCGACATTGTAGACGGGACGGCGGTGTTTTGCTCGGATCAAGGGACCGTGGCATCCCAGCCCTTTGAGCCTCGGTCCTGATGACCGAGTAAACTCCGTTCGTCACTACGTAGCTTGCCCAGCCTCGAGCCGCGATTTGAGATTCGCGATTGATGTCGCCTCGGCCAACTTCGATTGGCTGCGATTTTCAATATGATCCATGGCTTCGCACCTGGGGGGCTGATGGAGCCTATCTCGACGACGGACATGTTCCGGGACGAGGAGCTTTCCATTCAACCTACCCTAGGCATCGCAGGATTGTCAAGTGAAGCAATTCCGAATGGCGAGGATGCTGCGGATTTATTTCGCAGATGGAAAAAAAACCGCTTACCCCCGTATATGATTGCTTGTATCGCGTGCTACCTAGTTCACCGTATGTCGTATGCATCGCATAGTCTAAAATAGGTAATTGTAGAAGCCAAGAGTGTGATAGTTGGAGCTTGGTCAGGTCACGAACAGGTGGTGGTCTCTATTGCGCCGGAGCCGTACCGAGTACCGGCGGCAGCGATGGGATGGGGGGGTAGTAGGTACGTAGCTGGGGGAGGTACCTGCTTGACGGTGCCGAATATTATATGGACATGTGTTGCCTTGAGTTGTCGGCTTTAAGACGAGGGTTTTTGAGAGTTTTGTTGTCGTCGACACCGACATGGACCCCAATATCCGTCACGCTACAATATCGTGATATTGACAGCACAATTCAGCACCTCTTACAAGAACAAATATCTCGTCTACAACAATCAAGCACAGACATTTCCCGTACCTACCTACGGATAAAAAGCCGCTCTCTCACACTCGCGCTCAGGCCCGTGAGAGGCGTCTCCCCAGCATATCCATGCCCGGGAACAGGGGTGTACCCCCATCCATCGCCTTCCAGCAGAAACCGTGTGCATCGGGCCAATCAACGCCGACCCAAGCTCCCCCCCAAAAACCTCCCATCCTCCGGCTACGCACCAAGATTTCCCTTGTCTCGCCCGTCTTCGACTTTAACCTCGCTTTTTTCCCTCTTCTCGTCTTCCCTCGCCTCAACCTCCCGCCCTCTCGTCTCCAAAACATCCCCTCGCCGCCGCCGTCTTCAATCCGCCCTCTTCTCTGAAGCTCACCCCTCAATTGCCGCCAGAAAACCTCACAGAGTCCCCCTCATCCTCCCGCAGTCGCAACAATGGGTTTCGTCGAAGATGAGTTGAAGCAGCTCAAGAGCGTCATCAGCTCTCTTGACTCGCGCATCAAGACCCTCGAGGCGCGAGCTACTGGTTCTCCCGTCTCTACCGAGGAGATTCGCATGATTCTCATCGGTCCTCCCGGTGCTGGTAAGTGATTTTTTCCATGTCGTTGCGATATCCCCTCCAGTGCCGTGCTGACCAACTTCTCACAGGCAAGGGAACCCAGGCCCCCAAGATCAAGGAGAAGTTCTCCTGCTGCCATCTGGTATGTCAATTCCCGTCGCGACAACTCGTCAAGCAAGAATTCGCCGTTCTAACGTGCCCCTCTTCGATGCGCAGGCTACCGGTGACATGCTGCGATCGCAGGTCACCAAGAAGACTCCCCTCGGTGTCGAGGCCAAGAAGATTATGGACCAGGGCGGTCTGGTCAGCGACGAGATCATGATTGGCATGATCCGGGAAGAGCTCAACAACAACCAGGAGTGCCAGGGCGGGTGAGTCAAAATTTCTTCGGGTTCCGTGCTCGGGATCCTGGTATACCTCGGTTTCTATGTTCGGCTGCTGACAATACGCTCCACGACAGCTTCATCCTCGACGGTTTCCCCCGAACAGTTCCCCAGGCTCAGGGCCTCGATGCCATGCTTCAGGAGCGCAACCAGAAGCTCCAGCACGCTGTCGAGCTCAAGATTGACGACTCTCTACTCGTCGCCCGCATCACTGGTCGGCTAGTCCACCCCGCCTCCGGCCGCTCATACCACACCACCTTCAACCCCCCCAAGGAGTACATGAAGGATGACATCACCGGCGAGCCTCTGATCCAGCGAAGCGACGACAACGCTGAGGCCCTCAAGAAGCGTCTCGTCACCTACCACAAGCAGACTGAGCCCGTTGTGGGTTACTACAAGAAGACCGGCATCTGGCACGGTGTCGACGCCAGCCAAGAGCCTGGTCAGGTGTGGAAGTCCATGCTCAACATCCTCAACGAGAAGAGGGCTTAGAGCGGAGAGGTGTGTGTGTCTGTCTGTCATGAGGGAGTAGTGTAGCCGATTGGCTTCACGTCGCTGGCGAGACGCCCCCGCCGAAGTTATTTAAAAAGAGTAGGCGGGGTGCGTCTTGGATATATGAACGGTATGGTATGAAATGCAAACTGGCACGAAACGAGGGAAGGGCGCGCAAAAGGGAGAAGGGGAGTCCAGTCCTCCAGGCCAAAGAGGCGTTAACGGTAGAGGGTTTGCCCGGTGGCCTTGGGGTTCCTGTGTAGATTAAAAGCTACCGAGACGACGCTTTGCCATGTATCACACTTGTCTTTTTTACTGCTAGTTTCAAACAAACAAAAAGGTTGGGCATTTTGAAGCTCTGAGCTTTTTGATGTTTATATTTCACGGTTCCCGTCTTTTACGCTGAGTCTTGATCATCACTAATATAGCATGTACTCTTAGCCAACTGTGCACGCCTCTGTACTTGATTGATTGTCACGAGATGACTTTGAGGTGGGCACTTAGACGTCTCATATCTATGCCAACGATAATCGACAACGCATCTCCCTCTGCTAGTGCAGCTATCCACCCTCTCCCTCTTAGCCGTCAGTCTACTATGCAATGACCCTGTCAAAGAAACTCCCCGAGCTCCCTCGCAATGCTTTCAAGGACACACAATTTGAAAAAAAAAAAGAGAAGGAACACGGTGACACGAGTGAGTGCCCCTGTTCTCCCATATTTGAGGTTACGATTATAAAAAGGGGTAATGGACCAGAAAAAAAAAAGAACGGTCTCGGATGTTCCACGTCGGCAAATCAGTTGAGAGCTACCGAAACGAATGGCGAGAAGTAAAGCAAGCCTGGCCTTGACCTAGACTAAGTGCTAAACTGGTGCAGCCGAAACAATGAGGCGCCCCTCGAGCGGCCTCATGTCCAGCAGGGGTTCTTCTCACCCCGCGAATTCCTATCGCCGCGGGGTCGCTGACGTGAGGGTCAGTAGAGGTAGAGCGAGTCGCGGAAGCGCAACTGACCATTGACCATCTGCCTCTGCTTGTTAAGCCAGCTCCTTGGGGCGTCGTTCCGCCGTTGTAGAACGACGTGGTTGCTCTGGAGCCGGCTCGTGAGATCATACCATGCTGTCGCGATGAGGGCGTTCTCCCTCTCGAGGTTCCGGATGATTTGGTCGCTCGCCGCCTTGTCACGGTTTGTCAGTCACAGCTCGAGAAAAGTATTGAGGATATCGGTTGCAAGTTTATGGAACCAGCCATGTTTAGTATCTATGTAAAGGCAAACAATGCGTACCTTTTGTGCTGCCACGGCTTCTCCATCGTGAGCAGCCTTGAGCTTGCGCTGGAGCTCAATCTTGTCCGTCTCTGAGCGCTCGAGTTGCTGTGAAAACTTGGTCAGCCAACATCGCTTCAACAAAAGCTAGCGGTTGAAAAACAGGGTGTCCTCTTGCTTGAGAGGGGGAGGGATGGGTTGAACGGGTTCAAAACGATCACGCCATGGGCGTTCTTCTGGCTCGCGAACTGTCTTTTGAGGGACTATCGGCCTGGGCCAGGAGGAAGAACGTTTTCTCCTCCGACGTCCCCTTTGAGGACGGGGCGGCTCCGGTAAGCTGACTTCAACCTCGGGAGCCCCTGGCCGGAGAGGCCATGAGAGACATCGCTTCACTAGAGAAAGGGCTGTCGTGCCAAGCGAACTCCCCCCTGGGACCACTGGGTCCAAAGGGTCGCCATGAGCAAGTACATCATAAAGACCACCACTCACCCCGCGTTTTTCAAGGAGTCGAGTGCGCAGTTTTGCGATCAGCTCGCTCTTCTTATCACCGTCAGGTACGTCACCCTCTCCTGCGTTGGAATCCTGCAGGAGTCCACCCTCTTCGACAGCCTTTCGGAGCTTGTCCTTATCAAGGAGAGCCTGGACGAGTTGCGTCTGCTGTGCATCTCGCTCTGCTACGCAGTAGCTGAGCTCCTCCCGCGCATGGTCGAGTTCCGACTTGAGCGAAGAGATGATGACAACATCGGCGGTTTTGAGCTCCTTGAGAGCGTCAGCACCCTCGTGGCCAAGAGCTGAGAGCTCTGCTCGAGCAGCGAGGAGATCACGGCCTTGATCAGCCATCTGGGCAGTCAGGTCCTTCTCCCGCTTCTTCGCCTGCTCAAGCTCGAATTGGGTCTGCATGAGATCCTGACGGAGATTGATAAACGCCTTGGTTCTGTAATAGTCACCGGTAAGCACGTGTGTCCCGTAAGGAAGGTTTGCCTCCTGGATCGACTTGACTAACCCCTCGTCGGTCATGTTGTTGATCAAAGCCTCGATATGGTCCTGCGAAACAGCGTGCTTCTCGAAGATATCGTTGTAAGATTTCTGCAAGTGCGCCCTCTGCTTTTTCTCCTCGTCCAGCTCCCGCCGCAGGGGTGCTGTGTTTTCGGAGCCTACGGTGCTCCGTAGGAGGTCATTTTCGGCCTTGAGACGGGACAATTCTAAAGGTACGTTAATCTGGGCACCATCCTCGGTAGCTGCATCATTCAGTTCATCCTCAAGACTGGTGGGAGCCCCTCTGCTCATGCTCATGCTCATGCCAAGCGGTGGGCTCTCAACAGAGGCACCGCTCTGCAGCTGATCCTGAAGATCCCTGATAAAGTTCTCATCGTGGCTCTGTCGGGCTCGTAGGCGAATCACTTCGTCTTCGAGGGCAGCATAATCCTTCATGAGCTGGGTCTTTTGATTTCGCTCATCCCAGAGATGCTGCTCCGACTGAGTGATCATCTTGGTCAACTCATCCTCTGCTGTCCTGACGCGGGAACTTTTGTCCTGCTGGTCCAATAGTATCCGGACCTGGTCCTGCAACTCGCCCTTCTCGAACCGGAGATTCTGGACCTCCTTGACGACGTGTTGTAGGGATTCGATCTTCTGCTTATACCGCTCTGCGGTATTAGCTTTCTTCTCCAGCTCCTCGGCCTTATGCCTCCACTCTGCTGCACTGTCACGAAGCTCGTCGGCTTCTCTGCATCTCTCGGTCAGTTTTTGTACCTCGCTCTCAAGCTGAGCCTTGATGCGCGAGTCTCTCCGAATCGCCTCTTCATGCCTGGCGATGATTTCCATCTGATCGTGGATTTGGGCCTCGAGTGACTTGATCGCCTCGGCGCTGTTAGCACCATCCTGGGTTGCTTTCCGTAACACTTCGAGTTCACGATCGTTTTTCTCCTTCTCATACTTGAGCTCCTCGTGACTTTGTTGAAGATGGTCGAGGCGGGTTATGTAATCTGATAGGGTCTTTTTGCAAATGTCGAGTTCTTGTCGGAGGTCTGCATTCTGCTCCTCGACAAGCAGGTCGATGTCTCGACCCTCCGTGACGGCGTCAATAGCCTCGTCCAGATCATCATCGCCCTTCGAATTTTGGATGTCTAGCTGCACTGTTCGGATGATTTGCATAATCTCTGCCTGTGTCTGCGTATCGAGGCCAGATTGAATCCGAGGAACGAACTTTTGATTATCTGGACCCATGGCGGCCGTCGAGAGCATGACAGCGAGAAGCTGGCAGATGCCCTGGGGCTCGGGATTCTCGGCGATTGCATGGTAGTCAAACTTCTTTGCCTGGCATCCAAGTTCAGGTGCTTGACGACGAATGAAGCGGAAGAGACCCTTGTAGACATTTTGGATATTCCGCTTGTTGGTTAGGTATCGTGATGTGCCGGTATTCACCTCGAGGTCAGAGGGGTCAAAGTCTGGATCTAACTCATGCAGGATGTAGCCAAGAACAACACCGTCGTTAAGTTCGTCGAGAGAGTCGGCGGATCGCTTCGGCTCGAATACTCGGTTGACCTGGGAGAATGCGCGGTCAGCGGGGACTTCGGAGAGGGGGGAAGGGGAGGGAAGGGAAGGGGCTTCAAGATGATAGATACTTACGGCTTTGAGAAGCGCCTTTTGCGCCTTGGGACTGTAGGCGGGCATCGTGCGGGATGATGCGGCCGGAGCCATGCGGGAGTTACTTGAAGTCGTGGATCCTTCTGTCGGTAGGTCGGAGCGATAGTGAAGGCGCAATTATAGGGAGCCGCGTCGCGTGTCTAAATGCAGGGATGACAGCAGATGTCCTTGACGGCATAGCGGCAAGAGGTATAAAAGAGAACGTTATAAGGTTGTGCGAAAGCGAGGTTCCATTGTCAAGAAGCGATTGTTCGAGGTGTGTTCACTGTAGGGACAAGGTCCAAGTGAATCTGTTCCTTCAATGTTCAGCGACTCAACCTAAAGCCCTCCACATGGATGGCATGGGTGAGCTTAGGTCGGCTTATCGATTTGCTACAGTGGCAGGGGCCCTGAATCGGGTGCCCCTGGAAGCCCGTCATTTGTGGCGCTGTGGCGCGCATGAAATGACCGGATCAGCAGTGTCATTTGAGGCATTCAATGTTACGGAAATGCGATCTAGTTCAAGGAGACACTCTGGTTTCAACATGCAGAGATAATGGGTAGTATTTGGCAGTGCCGGAAGAGGAGGACTGGTAGACACCTTTGTTAGCATTGTGCCACAAAGGTTCCATCGTGTTCACCCCCATCGCAAACGTCATTCTTCAGCCTGGACCCTGAACAGATGGCGGTCTACAAGCTTAAGTCCGAGCTCTATTCTCCTAATCGAGATTTGAATAGAGCACTAGACTCTCGGCATTCCAGTTGAATAGGTACCAACTGCTTCGCTCATTGAGGCGCATGACACCGTCATCACGTTTGGCCTGACTGGCAGGCCCCCAGCATGGCTCTAGAAGACTGCTGGGGAGTGCAATGCCCGACGATGTGCACTTAGGCTTGCTGTATGCCTGTGTATTCTGTACGTCCTGTTCTATAGAGCATGGTGTACTTTGCATACATAGACCAAGGCCTGATCTGCCCGTGAGGGCATTACAATGACCGGCTCATGTTGGATCCGAAAGCGAATGTTTCCCCAAGTCCCATGCCAACGCATCCCATCCTGTAACGCCAAAACAAGGATATCAATAATCCTGACTGCTGCCAAGTCGGCAGACGCGAAATCAAAGGCTTGCTATCATCGTGTCTCCAAGGACTCATCAACTCTGCGCATCCACCGGTAGCACATCCCCTTCTCTAGGATACAGAGACAACCTCGTCCTCCTCGACCTGGATCTGGTGATCGGCGTGTGACGTCCGGACAAGTTCGAGGGCCTTCTCGGGTGCGATGACGGAAAATCCCCTAGAACGCTCTTGTTAGCACTACTGCGCCATTTGGCCGAGTCGCTGCGGGGGGCGTACTTGATGATGGTGTAGATGTGGGTGATCTTGCCGCCGGCCTTGATGAGGGAGTCCTTAACCTCGTTGACAACGGAATCGGGAGTGGACTCGTCGTTGAACCAAACGATGGCCGACTTCTTCTGGTCGACGGCGAGCGCGCCAGGAACCACCGCGAGGGCAGCAGCGATGAAGGGGAGGAATCTCATGGTGATTAAGGGGTCGTTTGGATCGGTATCAAAATGTGAATGTTGTTGATGCAAGTGAATATCGTTGCGACAAATTTGCGGGTGTATTGGAGATGTAGAATATCTGTGAGGTCGAGCGTCGTTGCGGAGTGCGATGGCTGGAGGCTTTATGGATGTGAAGGCGAAAGTGAGGTGCCTTGCAGACGGCGGGACCGACGGGTTGCATACCAGTCACAGAGTCACTCCACCGAGTCCGACCTGACGCACGAGCCCGTCGCCAAGGCGTGGCCGGATGAGGCAGGTGGCCTGCCAATCGCTTGCTGGCCTAGGCACCAAGCAAACTCTCGCAATCTTAGCCGAGTTACGATATCATTGTGCTTCCAACAAACAAGCTCTGTGGCAACACAAGGACCCTAAGATCTCGCTTGATTGTACAATTTCCCATTAAATTTGTCTGTATGGCTCTATCCCGGTCGTTCTACACCGGCTGGTAACGAGCCGCTGTGGGCCATCGGCCCGGCTTCACCTTAAATACAACCGACAAGCAACGACATCAACAAGACACGGCAGTTGTTCTCGTAGGATGCGACCAAAAATTTCGTTCCAGTCCTGTGTCAAGGTTTCTAGTATATGAATGGCTCTCTTCTTGAGTGTGCACAATGATATTGGTTACACCTCGCCTTCCGTGTATCCACATGTCAATGATACATACCATCGTTAGGCCGTGTAAGTCAAATTCTCCGAGCGGCCTCCAGTTAGTTGGCGAAGTAGATCCATGCCTATAGTCCTGGCATAGTCAAAGTATTCGAGGGGGTTGTCGCTGTTGCTAAGTTGAAAGAATGTGCCTTGATTAATCACAGTCTTGCATTAACATTGTCTGAGTTGTATCTCGATCCATGCTAAGATACTCATCCAATCTACTTGTATGCATGCAGGTGAATCCTGCAAACGCCGAGCTGAAAATCCAGAAATATTTGTCAACTTGATGATGCTTATGTCCCCATGACTCCAGGAACACCTTCGGTTTCATTCCACACCTCCTTGCTTTCTTGTTCGACAGCTCTCATGGCAAGAGCAACATCCTCCAATCGGGTGACAACATCGATAACTCCTTGGTTGACTCGCTGAAAATACCGATCGTTGGCTTCTCTCCTCTTTCGAGCAAGTAGAATATCCACTTCTGTCTCCTCTTCCAGCTTGTCACCGAGCCCCTCAACTCCTGTCCCGCTGCTATTAGGACGTGGGATGCTGCTGCTTCCAACGGTGCTTTTCTTTTCATCTGTCCCATCTATACCTGACTTAGAGTTGTCGCCCAACGTTGCCTTCAAGTTTCGGACCTCTTCGCTGGCCATAGAGGCATGGTCGTGCTGCGCCGTCTCTATCACATCGTCTGCTTCACTTCTCGCCCAAGCTTGAGCGAGAGCGATTTGGGCAGCTCTGAGATCGGCAAGCTTGCGGTCATGATCGGGCCCAAACACGTGAGTTCCTCCAGATGCTGAAAGTTCAACGTCCTCGAGAGTTGCTTGCATCTCAGACCACAAGAGATCCGTCCGATCACCAGTTGCTCGAGTACTTTCCGCGGGAAAGAGACCAGGCCGTTGCGGGCTCGGCGTGAGAACGGTACCGGAACGGACAGAAGGTGCACGCTCGGCATTTGAGCGGTAGCCAGGCGTCAGGTTTGGCTGGCCCAGAAAGGGAACACCAGGCGGTGGAGCATTTGGTGGTAAAGAGGCATTGGAGGCTGAAGGAGAAGGATGAAGGAAAAGAGCAGGAGGTGGATCCCGTTGTCTGCTCTGAGGTCTCGGCGTATGAGACATGATGATAGTGAGAGCTCCTTAAAGCTTCAAGTTGTGTAGGCGATGAGGGGGTGATGCGCTTCACGTTGTCGCTAAGAGGCGGATACTACACCGAGAGTCTAGACCCTTGTTAGTCGAGATGAGAGTTGCTGAGTTGATACAGTGCAAATTGAGCGGAGTGCCACACCGACACAGTACGCCTCCGGTAGCTTGAATCAGTCCACTCGGCTGCAGGAAAGTGGGGTGGTTCGAGTTGAATATGATCACGTGATGCGTCAGGTGCTTCACTCCACAAAGTGCATGCGCCTTAATTCTCTAGGGCCTTCAAACCCTACTCGGAATTTGTTGGCTGGCTCCTCCAACTTTTCGTCGCCTCCGCTAATTCCCATCACCAACCCGTCGTCGCGATACACAGACAAGTTCGGTAGGTGCCCCAGCGAAACCCTTCTCATTTCATCAGCTGCCCTCATCGCATCCGAGTCCTCGCATCGACATCGACTAACGACGTGAAGCAAAAATGGCTGGAGGCAAACCCCGTGGTCTTAACGCTGCGCGCAAGCTGCGAACGAACCGAAAGGACCAGAAATGGGCCGATCTCGCCTACAAGAAGCGTGCCCTCGGCACTGCCTTTAAGTCCTCGCCCTTCGGTGGCTCTTCCCACGCCAAGGGCATCGTCCTTGAGAAGGTCGGTGTCGAGGCCAAGCAGCCCAACTCGGCCATCCGAAAGTGTGTCCGTGTCCAGCTCATCAAGAACGGAAAGAAGGTCACTGCCTTCGGTACGACCTCCCAAGACACCGCGAGAGATGAACAATGGTTGAACTAACAATACTCCAGTCCCCAATGACGGTTGCTTGAACTTCGTGGACGAGAACGACGAGGTCCTCCTGGCCGGTTTCGGTCGCAAGGGCAAGGCCAAGGGTGATATTCCCGGTGTGCGATTCAAGGTCGTCAAGGTCTCTGGTGTTGGTCTGCTCGCTCTGTGGAAGGAGAAGAAGGAGAAGCCCCGTTCTTAAGCGCGATGCCCAGGGAAGGAAACAAAGTCACATTTCGGCAGAGGAGTCTATTCGGCTTGCTTGCATCGGCATTACTGGTTAGGGTTCTGGTCCTGGGAGACGAGGTCTGAAAAGGAAAATAGATCAAAAAGTCTTCGACGAACGAAACTACGTGTGCACGTCGCGTGAGGGAGAACTCGGGATGCATTCCCACCGATTCATGTATGATGACATTATGTTACAATTGGATATTATACATGGCCTTACTGTTCTGTCTTGGTTTCGTCTTCAGGCTCTTGGACATACCTGACTGCGTAGTCCGCAGCCAAGCCAAGACTTATCACTCCTCCCGTGATCCAGCAGCCATTGATGAACCACCACCAGCAATCCTTGACATTCTTGAGGTTGACTCGCTTGATCATGACGCCGAGTGTCACCATTGCTCCCCCGCAGCTTCCAATAAAGAAAGCTGGCCCAGCACCGGCCGCAAAACCAGCCGCGGCGAGCAGAGAAATCTGCGTTGCCGCCAAGCCCGTCAATACTTGCTTGGTCTCAGCGTCGTGCTTCAAGGCGATGCTCTTGATTCCTGCCTTGACATCATCCTTGATGTCCATATGAGCATAAATCATGTCGTACAGCACCGTCCATGCAATGTTTGAGGCGTAAAGACAGGCGGCGGCAGTCAATGCGGGGGTATTTGACAACAGGTCGATTCCGAGGGCTGGGAAACCCATGATGGCGCCCCATGAGAAGGTCAGCCCGAGGACAGCTTGGGGATAATATGTCACTCTCTTGGCCAAAGGGTAACTCGCAACTAGGAGCAAGCTGGGGACGCCATAGAATAGACAGGGGAGGGGGAACTGAAGGAGGATACCCAGACCCGCGAGAAGCTGGACTCCAGTGTAGACGAGACCCTTGAACGGAGTGATGGCGCCACGGGCAATGGGCCGAAGTCGGGTCCGTGTAACATGAGGGTCGAGGTTTCGGTCCCAGAGATCATTGATGGTGCATCCTGCTCCCCGCATAATGAGAGCTCCTGAGAAGAAAAGCAGTGAGGTGCCAATGACGGACCCTGGTGTTGCCATGGGCGCAACCATTGGACCAGCCATGAGTGTAGAGAACAGACATGGGAAGAAGAGATAATAGATTCCGGCAGGCTTGTCAAGGCGAACGAGTTCAGCATAGGGAACCCATGACGCTGGAAGTTTGGCCAATAGTCCATTCTCAGGTGGCCTGTATGGTGCTGGCGCTGTTGGAGGTGGTGATGTCGCATCATCCGCTACCAAGGGTAACGATCTCTGTTTCGCCTCGTGGAACCCAACAGCTCGCTGATTGTTATGCCATGGTTGACTAAACACCTTGGATACTTGAACTAGAGACGGCCGAGAACCCAATTGCCTCGGGATCCTAGTAGTCCGCCTTGGGATGCCCTGGCATTGAGCCCAGGCGGAAGCCCGGGGAAGTGCGCTCAATCTCATGGTTCACCGAGATCTAGAGGGACAGTGAGAACTCATGAGTAGAAATTGATGTGCAGTTATATGCACTCACCACCAAAATTAATCCAGAACCAATTGTGACAGCACAAAGGTCTCGATCCCAGCCAAACAGAAGCTCAATATTCAAGAGTCAAAGATCCAAAAATCCAAAACTTAAGCACCAGGATCATGGCGCCAAGCATCGTAGCGAACCAGTCAAGCCTGCATGAGCCACCTGAGGCGCGAAAAATAGTACGTCACGTGTAAGGACTTAGACCGTTGCTATCCCCGATCACTTTTGATTGGCTGCGCATTCAATACAACCTGGAACTCTCCAGGTGAGCTTCGGCGCGACTGCTCAGCGCGTTCGGCATCCCGACCTCGATAAGATTTGTAACCTCGCCCCCGTCTCTAACAATTCAACCCGTCACAACAATCGACTTCGCCACGTCGAATGGGCTCATCTTACCGGAAACACGGCTGCGTGGCCTGAGTTGGGCGGCTATGCAACAGTTGCTTCAATCTTGACGATAACCGGGAATCGCGAACCGATCGACGAAGCTGTTGACTTGGTCGACTGAACCCCACCACGCCGATAGTCATATACACAACGCGCGAGCGAGAAATCCGACGAGATGCCGACATCTCTCCATCCGCAAGCCAAGTTCGATCCTATTCCCCCGGATCTGGATCTGTACAGTTTGGTCGACAGGACTCCCAACTTCAAGTGGGTTCAGCGTGTCTCGAGGTCACAGATTCGCAACCTTGGGCAACAAGAGTTCGAGAAGCTCGTTCTGATCCACGTCATCGTTGGTGGAAAGCCTTTGGTCATCGATGGATGGGACCAAGTTCTCCCAAAGTGGCTTTTTAACGTCGGCTGGCTCGAGAAGACATATGACAAGAAGCGTAGGTGCTCCTGCTTTGGCTTCTGATTACTCTTGCGCTGACACTCCATTTCCTCAGAGGAAAATGTTCGAGATATCACGGCTGGTAGCGACATCCCGATGACAACTGGGCATTATCTACGATCAATGAGACAGCTTACAAACCAATGGACGCCGAGCAACTTCCGAGACGACCGCCGTCAACGCCTCTACCTAAAAGATATAGACTGTCCTGTCGAATGGCATGATGCGCTCCAGAAAGTCATCCACCCGAATCTTTTCTACCTAAATGAGAATTCAAGCGAGGCCGGAGGAGTGCGACAACAAACAGACGATGACATCTTTCGTGATGACGCAGCCGCAGCTTCTGCTGGCGATCTAATGTCCAGCTTGCCTGAGGAGATGCGCGCCCAGAACCTCATGTGCTATGTCGGTCACGAAGGCACCTATACCCCGGCGCATCGTGAAATGTGTGCCTCCCTGGGCCAAAACATCATGGTGGAAGCGTCAGGTGATGAGGGGGGTGAGAAACCCGGCAGCTCGATTTGGTTCATGACTGAAAGCAAGGATCGCGATGTTGTTCGCGAGTACTTCCTCTCCATGCTAGGACATGACATTGAGATCGAGAAGCACTTTGCTCAGATCAATGCGTGGAAGAAGGCCCCCTTTGACGTCTACGTCGTCGAGCAGAGAGTTGGCGACTTCATCCTCATCCCACCCCTGGCGGCACACCAAGTTTGGAACCGAGGCACAAGAACGATGAAGGTCGCTTGGAATCGAACAACAGCCGAAACCCTCGAGCTTGCTCTGCACGAAGCACTGCCCAAGGCACGACTAGTCTGCCGCGACGAGCAGTACAAGAACAAGGCCATGATCTATTTTACTTTAGAGAAATACTATCGCCAACTTCAGCATCTGGACGAGAACGCAGAGATGACCCAGATGAGCTTTATGGGGCTTGGCCAGGATATTGTCCGAAACTCCCCTCGAGCAAAGCAGCTCGCCGGCGACTTCAAGAAACTCTTTGGCCTCTTCACCGAGATCCTCTTGGACGAAATGTTTGCATTCAAGGAAAAGGAGGTTGAGCTTATTGAGTTCGACTCCTGCATCACCTGCTCTTATTGCCGATCCAATATTTTCAACCGATTCTTGACATGCAAACACTGCACTCGCATGCTGATCAATGGTGATGAAGATGCATATGATGTCTGCATGGAATGCTATGCAATGGGACGATCATGTGCGTGTCTCTCTGGCTTACAATGGTGCGAGCAATGGAAATGGTCCGATCTCGTCGAGAACTACGAAACCTGGAGGTCCATGGTCATCAAGAATGATGGCTATGTTGACTTTGAGTTTTCTCCACAGCCCCTGGAGATTGCACGGCAACGAGCTGGCAAGAAAGCTGTCGCACAGATATGTCAGGAGGCTCTTCGACGACGGCCCTGGAAGGATATCACCAAGCCAGAACGCGAAAACACCCCAAGTGAGTCAGAACCAGAGGGCGAGGACAAACCTAAGAAGAAGTATAAGAGAAAGAAGAAGAAGGGTGAGCTTCGTAGGTGCCATGTATGCTGTCACAAGGATTACGCCTACCGAGTGCACCAGTGTACCAACCCAGGGTGCACTGAAGCATATTGCTATGGCGTACTCTACCGAGCTTTCGATATGATGCCTCAGAAGGTGCTTGAAGATGAGCAATGGCAATGTCCCAAATGTCTCGGCATCTGCAACTGCGGTGCTTGTCGACGAGGAGGGAACACAGATCCTTACACGCCGAAGAACACCCTACTAGGACACGATACACGTCCAATCGCTGATGATCGGAGCGTGGAGGCGCTTGTGGACTTCCGAGTGCACAATCTATCATGGCTCAAGGCCGCAGGAGAGGAAAGCCGCAGCAAGGACAGCAACCGGATGAAGAGACTAAGAGAGCAGGCCGACAATGCTAAGGCACAAGACATCACCGACCAGGCCATGCAGGATGACACCGCAGGCCTCGATACATCTGGCATGAACGGCTATGGGGATCAAAGCCACGTTCTGGGTCAGAACGATCATACCATGGTGGATGCACCTGGCGAAGAGCAGTTTCCTCCTTTCCCTGACGGAACCGCTGGTCCAGCCAACGAGCCCATGGCCGCGATGGACATGCCACAGGCAGAAGATCCTGATACATCACTTTACCCTGATCCTTCTGTGGTGGCCCGACAACGCATTGGCATGGGATACTACGAACAGGATGATACGCCAGACAAGATTCTCTTTGACCCCTTCCAGGCGCCATCCGAGGAGGCCATGCGACCTTCTGAGCCAGATATCCCCGAATTTGTTAAGAAGTCTATTCGCGCCGCCAAGAGGAGGGCCAGGCGAGAGAATGAGGATCCAGACTTTGTGGTTAGCAAGAGTCATCACAAGAAGCCCCGACCTACGGCTGAGGCAGATCCTCTAGACAACATGGATCCTGCATTATTTAGTGGACCAACTGCCCCTGAGGCGGTCATGACTGAGCCAGGTCAAACTGACCAGAGCCAAACCAAGCCACAGAGCGAAGGAACGGTAAAACCAGGCCAAGAAGATCAGTCCGAACCCCCACCTAGGAAGTTGACGATGCCTCGGTCCGACGCCAACGAGCCTTTGCTTCGACATGCTAAGCCCATAGCGTCCTACGTGGAGGAGGAAGTTGATTCTGATGAGTTTGAAGAAGACCACAGCCACCAGCCCAAGGCTCGGTCACCTAAGGGAGCATCGAAGAACGGAAAGACTGCCGTGGACCTAGCCGCCGATGCGGTGCGTGCTCTTTTCGGGACACCCAATGACAAACCTGCTCCTTCAATCGAAATGGATGAACCGGATACTTCCACCTTGTCTCCATCTGAGGTCAAGGTCCCCAAGAGACGTGGTCGTCCTCCGAAGAATGCGTCTCCTCACCAGGACTCGCCACCACAAGCGACGCCAACCTCTTCGGCGAAGAAGCCGAGAGGTAGACCAAGGGGTTGGCCTAAAGGTCGGCCTAGGAAGTCGCATCTATCTCAGGTTACTGCTGCGGACGAAAGTGAGATCGCCCAAGACACTGCCCAGGAAGCCGTGCAGGAAACTATGGACGTCGAGGTCAACAGCGATGCGGAGCATGAACGGATGATTGGTGAGCTAGAAGCTCAGCTCGCTGCTGAGCTCGCTACCAACACTCCAGAGGCCGTGGCAGAACCTACCCAACCACGACGACGAGGAAGACCTAGGAAGTCTGGCGTGACAACTATTGCTGCTGCATCAGCGGCTGTTGAGCTATCTGACGATGGTCATGACGGTTATACACCAAGCAAGAGTGAGGATCGTGCCTCGAGAAGTGCCCGTCGAACAAGACGTTCAGAGGTTGCAGAGCCAGAGCCAGAGCCGACACCCACGGTTCCTAGTTCGAGCGGTACGCAATTCTTATCCATGGCCGAGCGCATGGCGCTCAAAGGGAAGAAGTTTAAGATTGGCAAACGCAAGGCTCGCCCAAGTTCTGGCGGTACAACTGCCTCCCCGTCTGTTTCCGCAACCCCTGGCACACGCTCCAAGGCCACGGCGGACGTTGTGGATGAGGTGATGGAAGACGTGGTGGATGAGCCGGTGGACGAACCGGTGGACGAACCGGAGCAGGCACAACAGTTGACAGCGGAATCTGCCCACATGGATACCGGCTCTGAGGATGAGTACAGGGGAGGAGCGTCACCTTCTGTGGCGTCTTCAGTCCATGACAGTCCACACAGCCCCTCGCCGCCGCTCTCGCTCAAGCCACCTAGCCAACCGACCGTTGTCAGAATTGGCGAATCAGATTCGGAGGAGGAACAGAGTCTGATGAGCAGCTCGGGCTTCGGCTCGGAGAGCGATGGCGATATCCCAGCTAGAGGCCAGGGTTCCGGTCGTGGAGGTCGTGGCCGCGGACGTGGTCGTGGTCGTGGTCGAGGTAGGGGAAGGGGACGGGGAC